>NW_022258495.1:22457-34154 GCF_009602425.1 Actinia tenebrosa | reverse complement strand
TGAGCATCATACAGGTCACATGACCATTCCCCTGAGCATCATACAGGTCACATGACCATTCCCTTGAGTATCCTACAGGTCACATGACCATTCCCTTGAGTATCCTACAGGTCACATGACCATTCCCCTGAGTATCCTACAGGTCACATATTTATATATTTCATAGTTAACCCTTAGACGTTTTACCATAACTTGGATTAGAGGCTAGACCTGCTTGTGCTTACAACGTCCGTCACGTGCACACTGAGCGAGCGAATGAAACGGCTTTTTCAAACTATTTAATTGTTTTTTTGTTTGCTTTTTCAAACTATTTCTCTTTTTGTTCAGTTTTTTCGACTTTGTTATGGTATCGCTGTGCTCGTGGTTCCACTTGAGTTTGGATTTTTTTGACGTCATTTCATGTTCGATTACAGCACAGACCCATAGAAAATTGAGTTCGATTTGTTAAACAACTAAGATTTCATGTATTCATTACATTCATGTATAAAGCATTTGCATATGTATAATATATATTCATATTTTTCATTATCATTTTTACATTTTATTTGTACTTTCACTGCATTTCATTCATGTATTCATTTCATTTATATTTCCAGCCAGTAAACCCTCATAAGTAAAAGTGATAAACCAGTAATTTGTCTTTGTTGCCAGGGGAATAACGTTAATGAAGGACAAGAGTTAATTGACCTTTGGGATCAAGCACATTACTGCATCGCAGAAAAGGAAAAAAATAGGACTCTGACATCGTTGGAGAAATTCCGAATAAGACAGAAGTAAGCAAAGTTGCTTTTGAACGAACTTTTCAGTTGAAGTTAGAACAACAAAACATTGGTTAGAAGAGATTAACAGTCATTGCTCTCAACTTGAGTCTGTCAGAATTATAACAGTTTGACGACCAAATGCTAACATCCGGTTTGTTTAAACAATCAATTTTTGAAGTCCAATTAAAGATAACTTTGTTTTCTGTTATTCTTAGGAATTTACCACCAGAAAGCATTTGTCCTTTGGGAAAGAGAAGAAAGATTTCACATTCGAAAAAAGCTGTACAAATCCTAAACAGTTGGTTTGAAGACAATTCTCACTATCCATACCCAAGTAGGGCAATCGTGGAAGATTTGTGCAAGAGATGTGGGCTCTCRGACAAACAGGTACTATTACATAATCCTAATAAGCTTATAACTTATGCTTTTAAAGAATTTCTGAAAATTTCTGTTCAAACTCACCTTAGTATATTTCTACCTCAGATAAAAACGTGGTTTGCAAATGCGAGAAGAAAGCTGAAGGATCCTGGTTTAAAACAAGTAGAAAGAAACATCGACAGCAGTTATATCGATGCTTTAGACAGTCACAGTACTCCAAAAGATCTCCAAAAAATTCATCATCCTGACTTTTCTAATACCACAAGCCAACCACGTTGTTTGGAAGATCAAGTGCTACGTAATGTAATGTCGAGTAGAGGCAACTTTGAAGCACCTGTTGGTCCGTTTTTCCATGAGCTTGCAGAGCCCCGTGTAAACATTATCCCACCCTTAAAACTACCACACGGAATGAATAGTGGAAGACCCAGTGTGATTCTGTCGTGGTTTCGAGAAGGTTTATACTCAAGCCCACCATCGATATCTCCAAGATATTTCCACGACAACAGCTATAACTTGAATACGCCATTACAAGGTGAAAACCTATGTCCACATTGGGCCATTCCAGGACCCGGTTGTACGAAGGATGAATAGCGCTATCCGGCGGTAGAATCCTTATCCAGTGGATGCTGTCATGCAATAAATTTATCCAATGAATAAGATTTATCCGTCCGATAGCTGGGCCCCTGTACTTTAAAGGACCTGAAAAAGTTATCCAACTCATGATCGGCACTTCCATTTCTCATCTCATAAGTGTTTTTTTTTAAGCCAGCGGAAGGATCGAACCATCTACAAAGGTATACGTTCAGAGCTGGATTCCCGATTTGCTTCCTTGTTCTTGGTAAATATTTAAAATATCTTTGTTGGATATACGGAGGGGGAGATCCGGAATTTGTCAGGGGGGGGGGGGGAGAGGTTGTCCAAAATAAAGAAATGTATATAGAAATATTATGCATCGTAAACATTTCTTTTAACAGGGCTTTCACGCGAGTCACGCTTCAAAAAAGCAATTAAGAAGTAATTACGACATAAGGGGGTATCCGTGGACCCGCCCCTGATATGAGTCCATTATATTACCAACCTCCAATATATCTCTATAGTCTTTGACAAAGATGTTAACTGCAAGTACGTACATCCTTCTAAACTAAGGCGCCCTTTTTTCTTTTTTTAGGGCCCAACAACTTTGCCCAAACAAAACCATCGTATATGGCGAAAATATTGTCAGAAACGCAGCTCGCATTCTTCTCCATTTGGCTGGAAAAGACAAGAAACCGTCTCAGTCTACACCAGCGAAAGACGCCATTTAAGCTTATTCTAAGAGAATCTCGCGTCTTATCAGCTGCTGATGATCGCTTCTTAGGGTATTGATCGCATCCCATCAAGATCATAATTCCAGTATATATGATCGTTAGATTTCTTTTCAAAATTATTCTTCTATTTTCTTGAAACGTTAGGTTGAGTGTGTGCGCCATTAATGTTACTACTGGTCGTCGAAATCTCTGTAAATAGTTGATTTTTGGGTGCTTTTTTTTCTGACCATGTCTAGGGAACCACCATAACGCGCATGCGCTCATAGCAGGATTCCTCTCAATCTTCAATCTCGGTATCCAAAACTTGTGTATCTTCTGGCCTGCGGCAAAGAACGAGGGCTCTGGCATACTCCATTTTTTGAGACCAGAATTTCTTGGACTTTCAGTATAAGAGGGCATGCGTTTAAAGACTTTTGATTGGAAGTAAACATAGAAATCTATTTTGAATCATGATTGTCATTGATCATATTTTACTTCCGGAAAATTGCGCATGCGCCAAAAAATGGATTATGCCAGAGCCCTCGTTCTACGTCGCAGGCCAGAAGAAACGCAGGCTCTGGGGACGAGATTGCTCAATCTTATACCCAGAGCCTGCATTTTATATGGTCAGCGCCTGGGTGCTGACCAAGATAAACGCAGGCTCTGGGGACGAGATTGGATTTTTATTTCCTTCCCAGATAGACTCTTAGCCGTGAGTGTAATGATTTCCCATTTCAGATCGACGATGTGTCATTCCCTTTAATAACATTCTTGGTTTGAATTGTATCCATATTTATGTGCCTTCCCATGCACAACTCGCGTTAAACGAAAAAAAGTATACTTTAAAGAATGACACAAAAAACATTTCGCTCAAGCAAGAGAAAATGAACTTGGCTCAAGCTAAAATGGTCTATTGAACTGCGTCTTTTTCGCTTGGTGATAGTGAAAAGTGATAGGAAAAACCTTAATATTGTCGTGTTAATTTTCAAATTTATTTTGTTTCCTGATGCATAAAATGTCAACTGAGTGATGAAGAGTCCCTCAAACCAGCCCCATAATGCAACGTATTTCTACAAATAGACCTTACCCGAACATTGATCAAATAGAAGATATTACAGTTGCATTCTATTGTCTTCAAAAAATTGTTGCATTTGGGTCAGGTTCTATACATTTTCATTGTATTGACCTAAATGCCTCGACTTGAAACGGCAATAGAGAGTGTGACTCTGATGTTTGACATTGCACGAGGTCGTAATGGCCCGGCAGGTAAAAGGTACGGTACGAATAATTAATACTTTCAACATTTAAATTTACATTTGAGTTCAATTTCAGTTGTTAAAGGTACGCCAATATGGCGGCCGTGACGTCATCGGTGAAAGCGCTCTATATTTCATATGACGATCACGTGATCTTAATTGTCGTCGATGTGTTTGTAGCTATCGAGGCTTCTTTAGCAAGTTAAGAGGAGTATGTGATAACTGAACACTTTGACTTCGGGCTCGACTTGATCTTCGGCCCATGTTTGGACTGAGCAAATTACGGGATTGTTGCGGGATGCCGAGGTTTTTGCTCGGTCTTGGGACCAACGACGTTCTTTTTGAACCCAAGCCGGGATGCATTCCTCTTGCGGAATTCCGTGGAGAAGAGTGTTTTTCTTCCTTTTGTTTCGGCGGTGGTGGGTTGAGTCTCTCTTAAATAAAAAAGAACCATTTTTGAACAATTGTCTCTTATATTGTGTATTATTCTGTTCATTATTATTCATGGGGGCGGTAACGGGGAAGATGTATTGGTATAACAAGATTTTCGATGGCCCAAAACTATAGTACAAAAGGGTTTTCTGCGTTTTGTTTTATTCTGTTTCCCCGGTTCCTAACAAAATTGAATGCGAGACTAACTGGAAATGCATGAGACTGCGTAAATCACTTGGGTACACAGCATGGTTAGTTTCTAAGGATCGAATAAAACCGGCTTGATTAAAGAAGAAGACCCGGCTTGTCTACTGATCAAACTCCACTCGAGAGCATAAGGGACAGAGAGGTACTGTACTAGATTAGGCGGATATCTTGCATGTAATTCTTACATGAAATTTCTTTTTACATATGCGGACCTCTTAGTATAGTAAATGGTTACTTGAATTCACCTAAAAATTCTTTATTATCTTCTAGGCTTTCTAGTAAAGGTACAAACGTCATTTGATTGTCATCAGTCTCTATGAATGAAATAAATGGCGGGAGACGTATGAATAAATCAGAAGTTCTCTGTTAGGTTTATTCGTGCGCAAAATCATCTGCCTCTCTCTTAGTCTCGTACCCAGAGCTCCTTGGTCTTGGGAGTTTCATCGGCCGCGGTGATAAACGAGTCAGTGTGCCAGACCTAGTAGCGACCAACTGCAATAGTTTCCCGCTATTTTTTCGGTCATACGCATTATGTGTCACTAGTTTCGTAGTAATAGGCTCAAATTTTCTCAAACGTTTCTAATTTCAAGCAGAATATAACAGGAATGACTTACTTTCTCCTTTGACAAGAACAAGAATTTCTCGACTTGTCAGGAATTTAGTTGCATATTCTAAAGGATGTTTTATCAGGTTCTTGAGACAGCCTGTTTCATCTGATAGATCCACGATATCTTTGAAGCAAAAAAAATAAATTCAGCGATTACTATTATGAGATGATTAGCACAGCAAAAGAAGAAAGATAACCAAAAAATTACAATACATTCACTCAAGACGTCACATGTAAGCATTAAGATTCGAATAAACGACACTGGAAAACAGAAATAATGCTAAAAAAATATGGAAAACAAACAAAAAAAGATAGCAACTTGAATAAACAAAATCTACAAAATATATTTCTAGGAAGTTTTCGGAAGTCAAAACATGGTCTGGCTGGATATTTCAYCTTTCACTTCTCTACTTTTATGCTTCTTTGACAAAATTTAAAAAAATATATTTTAGAGGTTCTTATGTGAAATATTGGTTTATTACTATGGAAACATAAGTTGTCGGATATTTACCATCTTCGTCACAGTCACAACGTTCCTTTATGTTGTTTAGCAACAAGCAGCTTCTACAATCCGGATTAAACAGCTCTCGTCTGTCATCTGAAAATCATAAATTCAAAATTCACGAAGGCAAATGACTTTAATTAATAAATGAAGAAATTAATTACAACCCCAAATTTTCTTTTAATTCTGAAATGTTCGTCATAGTAGTCAAATCTAGTGATAGTGAAATGTTGGTGTCAGAATCAGTAAAAAGCTTTGTCCTTTCAGCTGTTGAACAGGTTACTTCGGTAAATTAATTTGTTGCATGGTTTTATATTGTAAAAACGGGCCTAACAAAGATCTCCCAAAATAAGAAGAATTTTTGAAATAAAAATACTGAGGGTTAAAAAAATCGATTCAATGAAATACGCGCCTAAAAAGTCCAAAAGTCCAATGCTTGTCGTAATCGCGATGTTTCACAACCGAAACTTCATTTGAACATAAAAACGAAATTTTGAACTCTATCTCTGAAGACGGTGGGAATCTTTGCTTAAATACTGACTGTAATATCAAAAAGAAACAAAGGCCACGCGCAGATTTCAAAAAAAGTTACTTTACTTTGCGGGAATAAAGTATAATCTATTAATCAAAGGTTGCAATTTTTGTTTTATTCTTTAGAATAACAGCGAAAAATTGTTAAATTTCAAAGTTTCTTATCTGTGATATTCCTTTGATCTTCAGAATCCGGTGCCTCTAGGAAGAGCACGAATAAAACCGTCAACCGAATTCATAGAAAAGTAGCTTTTAAATATATTCAATTCATCGCTTAATATTTTACTTCTTCTAAGAAAAGAATTTAACCGAACATCTTCTCTAAAACAGGAAATTAAGATGATTCCCATAAGAGAAATTATGAGTTCAATGCCACGTATATTTGAGGATTTTCGCTTGATTTACAGGATCTATAGATCATCTAAAAGTTACTCTTAAAAAATATTTTAGTGACTTAGACAAAGTGTAAAAACACAGCGCTTAAGAAGCGCATGCCGTTATGAATCCATTCATCTTTTAGGAGTATTTCTTTTTAAAAGAATTAGTTGTATTTAAAACAACACTTAATTAAAAAAACGTAGGGCTTTCTTCTCACTTACCTGCATAACGCACGATCACAAACATGACTGGATTTGCTCGTAAATTCAGACTGATTAGTTATAAACACATTTAAAAAAATAGAAAATATTAGTAAAAATTATGTTTACGTTAGCTTATCGTTTAAAATGCCCACGCGCAACGGGAATGAAAGAATAAAAAGATAATATTCCATGAAGTATAGTTTGTTTTTATTCTAGTTTACATGGAGATGGGGCTTTGCACCTGTCACGTCTGCCGTTTCCGCCAGGCGTTCCTGGTGAAGACATGGGTAATAATAAGAAGAAGAAATGACACGAACGATTATTTTATTATTTCCATAGTAAATATTATCTATGAGTATTTTAAAATTTATTATTATTATTTTAAAGATTGACTCTCTACGTCGCAATTTCGCATGAGGTCTTAGATGATTAGAAACACCGCTGGTTTGTGGTATCGCAGACCTCACATAAAACCAAAATGGCGGACGATTTGGTGTCTTTTCGTTTTCTCGTTTTATAACCTTTTTTCTTTGACAAAAATGGCGCAAAAAAGATTTCAAAGACTCATTTAGATCGAAGGACATTATATTTTTGTAAATAGCTTTGTTTTCTTTTGTAAAATGCTCTTAAAAACTTCAAAAACGCCGTTCTTGGCCTTCATAGTCAGAATCCTCCTTATGCCAAATCTTTTCTGTGTTTGCTGTTTCCAGAGCTTAAAATGGCTACAGACTCGCTGGGAGTTGACCAAGTTCAAAAAGAAAACCAAGCTCTTAAAAAGCAGGTTTCAGGGTTAAAAGCTGAACTGGAAAATCTAAAGGAAGAAGTGAAAAGTTGCCATAAAAAGTTGAAGAAGTTGGAATATGAGAAAGAAAATGCAGAGGGACATGTTATCAACTCGAAGAGAGATTTGGATGCGCTTAGGAAAGAACTTTATGATGAGAGAAAAAAGTGGAAACAAGAGAAGGAAGAACTCTCTAAGGCTTGTAAGTATATTATCTTTTACCTCAGTTGAAAGTTAGTAAGGGAAGGGGAGAGGAAATGAGGCACAAATAGAGTGGTACTTATACCCTCCATCTGAATTTCACAACTATGTTTGTCGCAATTTTGGAACATTCTTGTGTTGCTTGTCAGGATCTAGCCCTGATGGGGCCTTGCTGTCAGTAATCCATTAGAGTAGTCTGTTGTTTGTCAATACTTTGTGTCTCTCGTTTTGCATTTCAAGGCCGGTCAAATTTACCCCTAACAAGGCCTCAGTAATACCGCTTGTTAGATGGGCATTACCAGGTCTCGTCCACAAGATTTTTTCATGGTATTTTCTTCTTTTTTAGGTTCTTATGTAGGCCAAAGAGAGAGTATTTCAACTGAGTCTGCACAAGAACTTTCAAACTCTTCAAACAGTTATCTTAATCCTTGTGAAAATGATTCAAAGGTTGGTACATTTAGTCAAGAGTTCCTTGTGTCTACATGACCTGCGCAAGAACAATAACAGACCAAATTTTGATGTATAGATAGACATGCTACATGCCACCTGCGGGGTGGGGTACTCCCATATAATATGGACTATACGGGGATGATCCGCTGAACAAGGTATGGTTTTTCAAGCTTCTTGTCATAAACAGGGTATGCAATTTCATTCAAGTTCCAAGTTCTTCCTGAGTTTCCTGTCATATTCAGGGTTTCTACTTTCGTATTGACCAAAACTCGTTATTATGGTCATCAAAAAAAAAAACAATACGTGAGCTGACATGATAATTGAAACAGGAACTCAGTGCAATTAATTATAGGGTCTACAAATTTGTGGGGTTTTTTTGTCATAAACAGGATACCCCTTTCAGAATCCCAGCGGAACACCCCTACCCAAATCCTGGTGGAGTACCCCCCCCCCCCCATCATGACATAAGCTGTGTTTGTGTTTCCTGGGTACTTGGATGAAAACTACCTTTAAACCAAAACCTCTATCCAAGTTTACCAGATGGCATATAAACACATTCACCTATGAATCTTTTATTGTGAATTTTACAGGACATAAAAGCCGTTCTTGAAGAGGCTGCAACTCAAGCCATGAGTAAAAGTGGATTTGTGTATGACGACAGGACTGGTCTGTACTATGACTGGAATTGTGGGTTATATTATGATCCTGTAAGTACATCCATACTACTCTAACCTGTCACCACCTCCATCAGCGTTCTGCAAAATTTAATTTAATGCGTTTACCACTATTGGTGGACGGCTTAAGTAACGATGCCGTTTAGAATGATAGCGAGAACAATAGGCCTGCGGCATGGGCAGCTGTTTACGATTTGGATTACAGCGGTGTTAATTAAATTATATTTTTCAATCTTATTGACTTAAATTCGAAAAGCGCCAAATTCAAACTTGTTTTCGTTCTTGTTCTCATACGAGTCCGGTATAGTTGCCGTAAATTGGCGAGCAGACTTGTTGAACAACGATTGATAACATAGGCGAGTTTGGAACAAATTGTATGTGGGGAACCATTTCCGAGTGTTCCCCACATATGATTGGTCTAAAAAAATTCGGACAATAGTTCCAATGTGTCTTTGGTAAATGGAATGACAATTCAGTACTATTTCGGCGTTTTTCCGTAAAAAATACAATGACTATTTTTTTCGGCCAATCAGAGAGCTTGGATATAATTACTTAAGCCAATTATAGAAATCTTCACTGCACATGCCTTGCCGTTGGGTGCTATCGTTCTAAACGGCATCGTTACTTAATGCCTAACAGGTTTTACAATCTAATTGATAAGGAAGCTGATAGATCAAATTAGAATTTAGAAGTTGATTTTTGTTGTGGAGGGAGGAAAAACCAGAGAACTTTGAGGAAAAACCTTCAAAGCACAGAAGAGAACTAAAAAACAACTCAACTCACATATGACACCAAGCCCGGCAGGACTTGAACCTGGGTTGCATTGATGAAAGGCAACTCATAAGCAGCCCACACCACCTGTGCTTCTGAAATTGGTTTTTTGTTTACTGCTAAACTAAACTTTATTTTCTGACCTGACAGAATAGCTGTCTGTATTACAACAACCAGACTGGAACATATTACTTCTATGATGAAGCAAGTAAAAGTTATAAATTCCACTCACAAGTTGAATTACATCCTGAAGAAAATAAGATTGAACAAAACAATGACCAATATGATAAGCCTCCAAAAAGGAAAAAGAAAAAGAAACCAATGAAACGAAGAATCATTAAAGTTAAATCAAGCTCTGATGAGGAATGCAGTTCTGGAGAAATTATTAGTACTGATGAAGATGATGATGATGACAGGGACTTAGAAGAAGGAGATGATGATGATGATGATGATGATGCAAATGAAGAGCAAGTACACAAGGTTGCACCATGTATAAGAGCTATTGTAACAGAATCGGACAAGTTGAAAATTGGGACTTTATTTATTATTACATGTACTGGCGGAACCCTTGGAAGGTACAGTATTTACATTCAGTAGTTTATTTGAGTTTTGAAGTTGTTGTTATTTTTTAGGGCTTAAAATAACAGCTGCTCAATGGTGAGACATGATGAACAGCCACATTAGGTAGATTCAACATGTAACCAGATGTTCAATTATCTGGCCATTATTCTTATCCTTGTATGTTTGAATAAGATTTATCCATTTGTACAGTCATTAACTTGGATTCATTCATTTTAAAGGCATTTTATGGCCAAAATTGGACAAAACAATAATTTATTTTTTTGCAAAAAAAAATTAGTTTCCTAAAGGAGAAAATTTTAATTGTTTTGCCTCGCACAACTGCTATGAAACCCCTCTAGACTTTTAAGCCTGGTTGTCACTAGCAATGCAAGCAGACACAACCTACATAGCAAGCTGTTAATGTAATGTATTCATAAAAATACAATGAATCATACCTAATACAATAGATAGAATACAATAGATTCTCTGAATATATTACATCATCTGATTGCTACGTAGGTTGTTTTTGTTATTCACTATGAAATGAAGTRACACATGTGCAAATACAAGCACAAGATAACTGAAGATTTTGTTTTTCTTTCATTGGCTTGCGCTTTTCCCATGCTTGGGTCGCTATTAGATTAGAACCAGGCTTCAAAGGCTACCTGTGTCACACTGTCCAGTCTATTGTTATGCAATATTCATGTATTCTGACTGCTGTTTGATGTTTGTAGAGAAAAGGATGTTGGACATGGAATAAGAATACCTGATGTATCCATTAGTAAGGTATACCCTTAGATATACAAAACTCTAAACTACTGTACTCTATCCAGATTGTCTTCATCAAATGAAAATTCTGTGATTTCAGAGGCAATTTCATTCAAGATTATGATTATTCATTAAAAAAATTAAGTTCAAGCTACGGTAACCAATGTCTATGTACAATCCAATGATCTAAAATGTTATTTTTCCAATTATGGAAAAAAAATTAAATCTTTACTTATTTGCAAAATTTGAGCACAAAATTACTATTTATGAAAATTAAAAAAATAACAATAAATTGTAGGATAAAAACTACGAATCACAGCGTAAATAACGTTTTGCGATCTGAAGTTCCACTTAACTGAAGTCCAGTCCAGTCCATCCATGAACAGTTCCTGATTTTCCAAAATACAAAATCCCTCAAAATTCAAAATTTAAAAGTATAAATCAAATGTAAGAGGTTAGGCATGTTTTTGCTTTAGATTTAGATTATCTATACCCTTTTAAAAGCTGAGAATTTGTTTTTTGCAATTCGAGATCCGATGTCCAGTCCAGTCTAATCTTCATGATTCTTGATTTTCCAAAATGCAAATTCCTCAAAATTAAAAATTTTACAGCATAAATAAAATTATCCATATGCTCTTTCAAAAGCTGAGAACGTTTTCCCCCTTCCCTAGTATCACTGTAGGATATCATATGATCAAGAGAGGAGACAGTACTTCATTACTGACTTGGGAAGTAAAAATGGTTCTTTCTTGAATGGGCAGCGACTTGGACAGGTATGACAGTATTATAACCTATGTAACATTCAGGGGTGGTTCATAAATATTTATGTATTGGGAGTTTTAAAACAACACCTTTTACAAACCTAAAATTGTTTTGCCCAGCACCCCAGAAGTACAGAGTAAATTAGTGGACCTCTCACAGCATCCCCACACCTACCCCCTCCCCACCCC
>NW_022258494.1:0-14039 GCF_009602425.1 Actinia tenebrosa | reverse complement strand
AACCACAAGGTTGTTACCAGTCTCAGGTTGTCCCCCACATCCAGCATCACATTACTATGAACCACAAGGTTGTTACCAGTCTCAGATACAACCCCCACATTCAGCACCACATTACTATGAACCACAAGGCTGTTACCAGTCTCAGATACAACCCCCACATTCAGCACCGCATTACTATGAACCACAAGGTTGTTAACAGTCTTAGATACAACCCCCATATTCAGCGCCACATTACTATGAACCCCAAGGTTGTTACCAGTCTCAGGTTGTCCCCCACATCCAGCATCACATTACTATGAACACAAGGTTGTGACCAGTCTCAGATACAACCCCCACATTCATTCAGCATGAACTTTAGAAAGGCAAAATCAAACTGAAGCATAATTAATCTCACTGTCATATTACTTACTTAAAATGCTTATCATTAACAATTCTTCCATAATCTTGTGACTCTTTTGGGTCCTATATATACAGAAAAAAAACACACTATAATTGATACTCACTTTGAATTACAACAACTATTTAATTTGAAATATTTTGAATTGAGACCTTGAAAGATTCATTTAATGTCATCTTCAGGTTTCAAATGTATACCTTTTTGTTCAGTCTTTTATGCACTAAGTCACAACTCTTGTGGAAACCGGTTTCATTTATTTTAAACCTCATTAGTCCGCTGCTTGTATATTTGCATTAGTACAAGGTTGTTAGTTTTTGTATGCATCATGCTTGTGCGTAAAGAAAGGAAGAGAAAAGTATTTCATTACTTACTAAAATAGAACCTTTAACCTTAGATTGAAACTACTACTGACAGATAAATTAATCATACAARATAGATCATAAAGTAATATGAAAATATGAAAATGAGGCAGCTCCATAACACCACGACAATTTGAGACCAATTACACATGTGAATAAGAATGCAATAGAAAGGGTGCCTGCTTATTTCTCTGTGCTTGGCTATGCCTCCTGTTTCTAAGATGGCTGCTTTCATGATCTACAGCTTCCAGTCCAGTAAAAAATTCAATTACATATTTACCTCTCCATAAAATTCATAAAGAGTTTCTTTGAGATRTTTGATCAATTTACTTTGTATTCCAGGATTGCACAGAACATAATCAGGAGCAACACATGTCTACAAAGTAAGAAAAACAATTCAGATGAAATATTAGCTGTGGCAAYTTATTTATCTTATTGACTTAATCAAACAATTTGCTAAAGGCRGTTAATAACACAATAGAACAATAAGTCCTCTACAGTAAGTCCCCCTAATAAGCTCATTTTTTTGATTTCTTGATACATACTTTGTTTCAACTTCAATGTTTAGAATATCACTCTCAAACGCCACACTAAACGCCAAAGTTTGACAYSRTTTCGCTTAACAGGGTATGGTTTTTCGAGCTTCTTGTCATAAACAGGGTATGCAATTTCACTCAAGTTCCAAGTTTTCCTGAGTTTCCTGTCATATTCAGGGTTTCAACTTTCATATTGACCGAAACTGGTTATTTATATGGTTGTCAAAAAAAAAACAATACGCCAGCTGACATGATAATTGAAACAGGAACTCAGTGCAATTAATTATATCTTTTATCATAAACAGGGTCTACAAATTTGAGATTTTTTGTCATAAACAGGGTATCCCTTTCAGAATCCCAGCTGAACACCCCTACCCAAATCCTGGTGGAGTACCCCCTCCCCCGGAATATAAAGAAATATGGTGACCCATTTTTTGTTTCATCTCTGGCAGGAATGATAACTGTGCAAAGTCCCATAGAAAACCTATATTGGGTTTTATTTTTACAGAATGATACCTCATCATGCCTGACAGAGATTACTTCAGTATCTGAAATTGAACAAGTGAGCACAGCGAACRAGTGAGATTTTAGATACAAAACCAACAAGTGGGAAAATCCTGTACGCGCACGTTTTCCATGCTGTTATTTTATGCATACTGAGATTTTGTTGTTTTTATTTATTCACCTTAAATTCTCTAAAAGAAATACAAAACTCCCGTATTCGCTGCGCTCACTTGTTTAATTTCAGATACAAAACCAACAAGTGGGAAAATCCTGTACGCGTGCACTTTCCATGCTGTAATTTATTTATTTTATACATACTGAGATTTTGTTGTTTTTATTTATTCACCTTAAATTCTCTAWAAAAAAATACAAAACTCCTGTACTTTAAGTATTCTCTTCGAAAAGCTAAAAGCTTAAAAGCTACATGTAAAAATATCACTATTCGAATCAAATAGCATATCTGGTACAAAGTACATAGCAAAGCGTTTAAATTCTAAACTAAATATGAAATTGTTCGTTTAAAAATAACGAAATAAGCAACTGAAATGGGTAGGTCAATGAAGGCTTAACTTAGTTTGTCAAAGCGGAGGGCTTGTCTTCGTCTGGTGGTTCAAACACATGCTTGATGCGTCATGAAGTTACGTGTTGACTCTGTTGACTTGAATGAGTTATCGGTGGAAGTTGGCGACTTGTTTAAGTGTTTATTGTTATGTTAAACTGTCCTCTGTGAAAGACCGCTCCAGTGAATGGGCCTGATGCAGGGAAACTAGAACTTTTCATGAATGAAGATTCACGGCACTCAGTGCCCACTGCACTTTGTAAACTCAACACTGGCCTTTTTTCCATAGACGTACTTGTAGCATTTCCACTCAGAATCAAAGACATGTTTTTCTGTTGTTCGTTTGAGATAGTACTGTAATTAACTGATATATCCATTAAGGCGGGATTTCTTCGACTCTTCTCGTTTCATTTTTGGAGTTGAGAAACTCAGTAGGCAAACTTACAACTCTTCGTGTCTTCGAAAGAGTGTTTCTGTTTTTTTTGTTCTTCAATAAACTTGTCTATAGGTTTGTCTAGAGACACAAATCTTCTTGATTGTTCAGCCATCCTCACAAATATCTCCTAGCTCTTGATTAGATAAGTTTAATTTGAACTACGAACAACTTGAATACACTGAATTAATATATTTTGAAAGCTGCTCGACAAAGCTACCCGCAATGACCGCGAAAACAGGATCCGCCTCGACAGTGGTTTGCGATTGGACTAAACGCTTTTTTCACGTGTGACAAATCATTCYGCCTCTCTGATTGGCTAAAAAAAGTCGTGAACTTGTTATCCACACAGGGAAATTTGATAAGAAAATCTCAGTATGTATAAAATAAAAACTTATTCACTAGCTTTTTTACCTGACCAGCATTGCAAAACTTTCCCCATGCTAATCTATTGGCAACYGTTGATAAATCACTGTCCTCATCAATRWAGCATGGACTTTGATAAGAAAAAGAAACAAAACAATTTGAAAGCAAAATTAAGACAAAAGTATTCTTGGAATTTTGACTACCTCATCTCGTCAATCTCAACAAAATTTATTATCAATTACTCCRCATTTACATAGAGAATAAGTTATGTGCATCTTTTGCATAAATCTTGTTGAGAATGACGTTCAACATCCCAAACTTTTGTTTCCAATTTTTCTCCTAAAGCAACAATRAATGGATGGGGAATGGAAGAATGGATGGTGGATGGATGAATGGATGGTAGGATTGTTACGCCGCAAAATGTAATAACTCGCACAAAATATAATACTGACACAAAATGCAATAAAATTTGACACAAAATGCAATAACTTTATTAACACAAAATGTAATGAATTTTGACACAAAATGTATTAAAGAAACAAATTTAAAACTTTTATTTTAAAAACTTAATATATGTCAACTATGACATCCAATAATCATAAAAATGAATTTAAATAATAGATAATAGCAATAAATAAGCATTATAAGGTCCCTTATAAGGTCTTATAAGGTGATGTTGTCATTTGCAGTTGCAAGTTTTTTGTCAGATTGTATTGCGCTTTAATTTTACGAATTTTTAAAGATTTGTTTGTGCGTTTTTCAAATCCCCCTTATGCCCCCCTCAAAAAGCAATCGAAAACGCTTTCCACATTACATTGATAAAATCAATACAGACTTTTCCCGTGGGTTYATAAAAACCACTTCGTATAGTTTTTATTGATTTGATTAGACAAGATTGCCATTTCACTCTATACATACCTATTTTTAAAAARTCAGCAAAAAATTGAATGCTGAATCTTGAATCTTGAATGTGCTATTAAGCAACTTTGTTTTAAACACATTCTAGTTTCATTATTGGACATACCGTATACTCGAAATGGGTTTGTCTCTTAATTTTTATCTCAAAAAGAAAAGAAAATGATTACATAGACTGAAAAAGTATGGARCTGAAAGAGTGACGCCATTCATGACCTTATTGTAGGATGTTGATTCCTGCTCAGATCTTTGGTTTTTGAGTTTATTACATTTTGCATTAATAAAGTTATTACATTTTGTGTTAAATTTAAGTACATTTTGTGTTAGCAACTTTATTACATTTCGTGTCAGTTTTTATTACATTTTGTGTCAGTATTAAATTTTGTGTCAATTTTTATTACATTTTGTGTCAGTATTACATTTTGTGCGAGTTATTACATTTTTTGGCGTAACATGGATGGAAGAATGGATGGTAGATGAAAGAATGGATGGTGAATAGACGAATGGATGGTTAATGGAAGAATGGATGGTAGATGGAAGAATGGAAGAATGGATGGTGAGAGGAAGAGTGGATGGTGGATGGAAGAATAAATATGGTGGATGGAAGAATGGATGGTGAGAGGAAAAATGAATGGCTGGAGGAGCAGAGAAATGTATGGATAGATGGATAGAATAAATGGATAGATGTATGGATGGGAAGAAATAAATTTAGTTAATGTCTTGCATCCCCTTGCCCAGAAACMGCAGAATCACAACTAACCTTTTCCCTCCAAGTTCCAAAGTGACTCTAGTTAAGTTCTTTGCTGCAGCCTCCATGACAAGTTTTCCAACAGCACCCCCTCCTGTATAGAATATCTTATCAAATTTTTGTTTGAGTAGTTCTTGGGTCTCCTTAACACCTCCGTTCACCACGGGATAACAACCCTGAAGCAAAGTTAATTTTTGCACTAAAATTATTAATATGACTTTTTATGAGTAAATCAAAAATCATTAATATAATGACTTGATATGTAGAGATTTCTTATAAGTATATCTATTCAAATGAAAATCCAGTCGTGCAAGTTTGTATATTAAAGAATGGTAATTATAATAAACAATATGCCCCAAAATGGTTGTTGGTAGGAAGTTGGTAGGATGTTGGTAAGATGTTGGAAGTATGTTGGTAGGATGTTGGTGGGATGTTGGTAGGATGTTGGTAGGATGTTGGTAGTATATTGGTGGGATGTTGGTAGGATGTTGATAGGATGTTGRTAGGATGTTGGTAATATGTTGGTAGGATGTTGGTAGGATGTTGGTAAGATGTTGGTAAGATGTTGGTGGGATGTTGGAACTATGTTGGTAGGATGTTGGTAGGAAGTTGGTAAGATGTTGGTAGGATGTTGGTGGGATGTTGGTAGGATGTTGGTTGGATGTTGGTAGGATGTTGGTAGGATGTTGGAACTATGTTGGTAGGATGTTGGTAGGATGTTGGAACTATGTTGGTAGGATGTTGGAACTATGTTGGTAGGATGTTGGTAGGAAGTCGGTAGGATGTTGGTAGGATGTTGGTGGGATGTTGGTAGGATGCTGGTAGGTTGTTTTTTTTTCTGAAACTCAAGGGAATTGAACCTGTCAAGTGGATTGTTAACAACATTGATTCCAAATTTTAACCATAGATCCAGCTTTATATGAAAGAATCCAGTTTACCTTATCCAGGTATCTTGGGATCAGCCTCTCTATGAGTTCAGCTGTTGCAGAAGCTATCTCTGATGGTTTCAAAACAGCACAATTTCCTTCAAAGTTAAATGCAAAAAGAAACTTAGGCTTGTCAAAGAAGCTACACTAACTAAAGGTAAAATTAGACACATTCAAGTYGATTAATCGCTTGTAATGAGTATTTTTCAAACATTTGATTGAAAAGGTTCATCTTGAGATGGTTTGAACTAAACAATCCAACACCTTGTCTTAATTCACTGATCCTGAATTCATTGATCCTGAATTCATTGATCTACATCCCTAGTTGCTGTTGCTATGTCGGACAAGCTAAAATGTGCTTTTGATATACAGCATGGAACAAACACTGATTATAAATGTCTGTCTTAGAATAAATGCATTATAGGGTACACTAATAAAACCATCAATAATGGAAAAACCTTCTGAATTTGAGCTTTWTTTGTCTGCCATTCTATATTCCATTGGAAACTGACAACTCATTGTTTGGTGGTCACTCAAGCAAAGTCAGGATAYGTGTATTAGGCCCAAGCCAAATTGGTGCATTTTCATTTCATGTTAACAGTTATTATRGAAGTACAAGTCAGAATATTATTGGAAACAAAGGGCATTCTGACCCCCTGAACGTGGGTATGGCAAATATCATAAAGCAAATAATACCTGCAGCAATTGCTCCAACAAGAGGTAACAGTAACACCTGGACTGGGTAATTCCAAGCACTAATAATTAAGGCAACACCCAAGGGCTCATTAAGGATGAAGCAATTGTCCATCTTGTTGATTAAACTTGTGTCAACAAGCTCTGGTTTCATCCATTGTTTAAGATTGTTGAGGGCTGTATTATATGATAATATTTAATTGTTAATACAAGACAATGAACTTTATTTAAAGTGGGTGACATACATATACATGCATTAATCTCAGGTGCTATTTAATAACTTACGACCCTTATATACTAGTCTGCTTTAATTAACATTTAGAGTTGCAACCCAAATCAAAAAACTAATTGCAAACAATTTTGAAATAAGGTTAAAAATGCAAGCCACCATTTTTTTGTATTTAACCAACACTTTTTTACTGTTATCAGGTGTGCCTAATTTTGTACAGCAACAATGAATGGCAACATGGTAACCAATGAACTAGAGCATGCATCTATAGACATTATTATACATTTTACCAAGTATCTCAATTCTGATGGTCGAGAGCCCTCAGCAAACCCCTGATATCATGTGAACTCGACATGATAAATGTATTATCTGTAGGTTTTCCTACAGATAATACATTTATCATGTCAAGTTCATTCAAGGTCACACTGTGGTAGCTTTGTTTTTATTCATTATGTGTATTTATTTCCAGAATTATGTACAAAAACAATAATTTAAGGAATCCTTAACTTATTTTCATATATTTTATGAAGAATTCTCGAAATATTTCTGAATTAAGAATTTTGCGTTTTTCACACGACATCATGGCGTTCATAATTCTTGTCCCTTTAATTTAAAGTTCATGTTAATTTTTTTCCAGTATACAAAATGTATAATAAAGCAATTATTGAATTCAGTTATCGCATAATATCGCAAATTATCAAGACTTCGACTGTGTTATCTGCCTCAGCCTTCGGCTACGGCAGATAACACAGCCTCAGTCTTGATAATTTACGATATCATGCTCAACCTCATTCAATAATTGCTTATTATTAATGACTGTCATGTGATAAGTCAGTTGAACCTTCCACTAATTGTATTGTGTAAACATGGGAATCACAATAGCAGATTGTCACAAAGGGCTTTAAGTAATGTATTATTTTTCCCTAAAACGTTTCCTCTAGGAATTAGAAAAAAAGCCAAGTGTTTCCATCAATTAAAACTTTTTATGAAAGTATCCAGTATTAGCCAGCAAGGAGACCAATATTAGTATCAGCTACAATCTTGGACAAAAATAGTTGAGAATTTTTCATCTAATCATGAAAGAGTAGAATTTTCCTTATTAAAAACTTTTATTAAAATAGATGTTAGGTCGCKGTAATTATGATGCAAAGATGAGAATTATTCGACTTATTATGCGACCAAACATCTATTTCTAGCTCAGCTGGTAGAGCATCTGTAGTACAATTCCAAAGGTCGTGGGTTCAATTCCCAGTGAGGTCGGAAATTAATTTTTCCGAATTTATTTCCAAGGGTCTTTTGCCTGGAATAACCTCGTTCCCAAGCACTATAACTTATCTATATCTTGTATTTCATAAGTGCTACGCGGTCCACATATTCTCATCTTTGCATCAAAATTACCGCGACCAAACATCTATTTCACCCCGGTATGCTCTCAGTCTGACCTCTAGCTCAGCTGATAGAGCATCAGTAGCACAATTCCGAAGGTCGTGGATTCAATTCCCAGCAAGGGTGGAAATTAATTTTTCCGAATTTATTTCCAAGGATCTTTTGCCCGGAATAACCTCGTTCCCAAGCACTATAACTTATCTATATTTCTATATCTTGTATTTCATAAGTGCTACGCGATTCACATATTCTCATTCAAGCAAAGATAGTTAAATAAGAAGAAATCTAACATGAGCCTAAACGCAGATTGACCTACCTGCAATAGCATCATTCTTGACCAACATGATCTCTGCAATTACTGCCTCATTTCTGGGCTATAAAAGAAGCGGTTCCATTACAGTGAGGATACACTAACTGGGACCATATGTTTATAGAGACTAAGAGTTGGCCAATCACAATGTAGATTACAAACATTAAGCATTTTAATCAATGAGAAGATCAAGAGACTGGTAGCAAGCAATAAATCCTATCACTTAGATTACTAGTCTAATGAGTATATCATTTGTACCTTCAAATTTTAAAAATAATGGAGCATTGGTTATTCTTTTATTAACAGTAAAGAGATGGAGAATGTAGTCTCCTATGCAGCCACTGTTTAGGTGTCATCACACAAAGCTTTCTGACATCACTACCAGCAGCTGCATACCAGACTAGGGGGAAGCACAAAATGGTTTTGTCCTTTAAGGTCCCCCCTGAGAAAAATGAAAGAGAGAAAAAGATAGAATTTGATGGAGAGAGCAGGAAAAGAGTTAGGAGGAAGGGAGGGAAGGATAAAGAGATCAAAAAATACCTTATGCAAGTCTTTATGCAGGGCTTCAATGATTTCATCTTCATGGTTATCAATCAAGAGAAGAAGCTGTTTAAGTTGACTTTTACGAAATTCATACCCTCTTGTTTTTCCAGTTCTGTATTCTTCCCTTGTTCTCTTGACGATAAACTAATTAGAAGTTAAAGATTTGGCATTAATCAGGCATTATTCGAATAATATGTATTTCAATTTACATTAGCCATCATTTCACGAATAAAAGTCGTAGCATCCCAACCCAAACGCCTAGAAAAAACATTTTACGAATCAGAGAAAACTAATTATCAATTTAACATCATCTTTAAATATCATCTAACTGATAAAATATCAACAATAACCCAGACTGAGTAGTAAAAAGCTATGTAAATTGATTATCAGTATAAAATAATTGATTTTGTAGTGAAATAAAATTGTTGGATTATTGAGTTATTGAGTTATACCATTTTAAGTAAAGACAATTGAAATCTTTGGCAAAAGATCAAAAAGCACAACTCTATGAGCGAGCTAAGCTGTAATTAATTTGTGCTTTGAGGGTTTTTTCTCTCCGTTCTCTGGTTTTTCCTCCCTCCTCAAAAATCAACTTCTAAATTCTAATTCGATCTACCGGCTGCCTTGTCGATTGGGTCGCAAAGCCTGTTAGGCATTAAGCCGTCCACCCAGGAGTGGTAAACGTATTAGATTCTTTCAGAAATTAGATGGAAAATGAAGGGGACATATTTTGATGCAACAACAGAGAGGGATGAACTTCGATTTTTTGTATGGGTTACCAGGCAAATTCCACCACCCCTCCCCTACTCCCMGATAAAATATGGGCCCTTAAAGTTACCATTTCACTAGGGTTTCTGAGAAATGAAAATAAATTCAATTAATTGATTTCAAAAATAATGATTCACGTTTTCAATAACCATTTACTTATGACACAGTATCAGTTAAAATGGAAAAGATTATTCATTATGCATATAAATCAAAAGATTATTATGAGAGAAATATATAAGTTTAATCTTTTACCAGAGTATGCCACCTGTGAATTCAGTCCCTGAAGTTGCTCAGAGTCATTGGTTTGCTTGCCTGCAATGCATGGTTCAGTTGCCCGGTGTTCATTACTTAAGGTATCAGGGTACCCCTAGCGACCATATTGTGCATTCAACTCTTAATAGCACAAAACCTTTTAATCGAAACCTTAACAAAGTATACATTTTCTGAAAGCTGAATAAATGTAGAAACTATTCCTTTTTTCCTTTTTGTAAAATATGTTTATCCTTTTAAGTTAGAGCAAATTATTCAAATTTTCACTGTGGCATCTTCGCACAGTTCGATGACAGAGCCGGTAATGATCAAAAACCAATGCTTATTACCTTTCCGAGATCACAAGACATCACTTGTCAAAAGTGTGTCTCCAATTTTTGATTAGTTATGACGCTGCCATATCACCAGTATGCAAGCCAAGATCCACGATAACTTTGGAAATAAACAAAAAATCAAAAGTCGGAGACACACTTTTGAAGAACAACTTTCCAAGATGACTTCCTCAAAATGTCAGTTAAATCCGTCAAATTCCGTTTGACATCGGACTCAACGTGTACAGGTAACTGAACGCAAAATCACTTCCGAGAAAAACGCAAAAATGTTTCTGACTGAGTGGATGCGCCTTTGTTGACACAAACCGTAACTTTTTTTTATCCCTGTCGCGTTTTAGGACCCAACTTTTGCTGTATTGTTGCCCGTATTGCAATACACAACATGCCATAGGGCTACATATCTAAGCAATCCAAAATCCAATGTAGTCCCCCGGTCCAAAGGATCAGCTAATTAATATACACCACACGGCCACACATACAACGATACAGGCGATAAACAATGACAAAGCTATACAACGATACAGACTACATATCTACATAGCTACATATCTACATATCTACATATCTACATATCTACATAGGGCTACATATCTAAGCAATATGAATCTACATATCTAGGCAAAAATGAAATGTTTTCAAAACATTCTTAGATGTTCATTGCCTGACTTGGTCACTCTTGATTCAAAACAACAAATTCATAACTTTATAAAAATGRAGTAACAAAAAATGAATTTGACATGTTATTCTCAAAATCAATTTGAAATACGTCTCTGGAGATTAGAAAGACGATTTGACACGTTTCAGACAGAGGTTAATGTACTATAACCCAGTCCCGTGCGGACAGGATTTGTTTTTTGACCAAAAACTTGGATTTAGTCACTAATAGCTCGTCTGTTAGTACGGTGTCCCCCAATTTTTTTTTTTTAAATTGTCATAAATTTTCAACATTTTCAACTACACACGCATATAACTGTGCCGAATTGCAAGCAATTTCGCTTCTAGAATTTAGAACTTTCAAAAGATTGGATGGATTTTTTATCAAGGTATGTTTCCTAGATTCAACAACTATCGTTTAAAACAGTTTTCTGTTTTTCTTTGTTAAATCCTTTATTAGTGGGGACAGATTTTTGGCAAAAACGTGTGGAAAACTGAAGAATCACACCTTTTTGACGCCTCATATCTCGATTTTTTTCATTATATGAATGCCCTAACAATAAACTTCAAATGACAGAATTTWAAAAAAATTCATAGAAGAATTTTGAAGATCCGGTACTACCTTAACCAAATCACTTTTTAACTTATTAAAAAACGATTAAAATCAATGATTACCATACTCATAAGCCATCACCTCACTCCCAAGTAGGAGGCACCRACATTTTGAACAAGTATATATCCCATTGTTAAGAGGACAACAGTCTTAGATTGCTTAGGTTTGTGACGCCACTACAAAAACCATGTCTAAAAATGCCTGGTATCACTAATAGAAGTTAATGATTTCCTCTCTCTGTGATTTGCCTCTCAAGACATCTCAAATAATAAAACAATGTGACACGACAGTACAACGAAGTAGTGTTCTTATGAACTATGACTGTTGACTGAGGTATATTAAAATGGAATTAGCCAAYATCCGCTTTCATGAAATATGCATCTGACTTTATTCAGAGATATCCCATCATAATAATTTGARAAGAAGTTTATAGGTGATCAAAATCAGTTCAACTAACTCCTGACACTTTATTGGGTCTGGGCGACKAAACTCATGTGCCCATTTTACAACTTGCTGTTCACATTCGTTATGTTGTCAAAACATAATTTTAACAACAGAGGTATCAAAGGAATGTTTTTTCAAGAAACCTATAGTGCATCATATATCATGAGTGAAACATATTACTTATAAATAACTGCTATCCATTTTGATTTCCCAATATAACAAAGTCTGAGAGTAATGGCATCATATCCAGTTGACTCTCCATCTYCCACCAAAGGATTTTGTTTTGGCAAGTTACATGTAAACATGAAAAATTTGAGAGCTTTTAAACAAAAGATTAGAAGTTTTTTGTTATAAGTTGGAAGCCGATTAAAAGTCATATACGAATATTTTAGGAGCCAGTCATGACTGACTTGTTTTGATTTTACTTGTTTTGATTTGTTTTGAAAGATAAAACTGAACTAAAATGCCTTACAAATGTTTTATAAAGCTTTACTACTGCTAAATAAGTTATATTTGTGTTGAATGGTTTGACAATTCCGTATTTAACTGTATATCAAGGGAAAAAAATTATTTTTAAAATCACTTACATGTGAACAGTGTAGTACAATGGTTGCAGTATTTTTGTATGTGGTCTTCTCTTTTCAGATATATAAACATTTGAAATATCAATATGCAAATGTTGATATGTTACTGTTTTTTGAACAAACATCTGATTTTACCCAAAAAAAGATGCATAAAAAAGTCATGATGCCATAGTTGAGTTGTTATGGTAACTCAGATCGTGATGAAGTGTATATCATGTGAAGCTTGAATCTTTCTGACCACCGGAAGCCAAAAAACAAAGTATATTTTAATCTGGGGGACAAAAGAATAGGTTCCAATTCTCAGTAGATTGAAATTCTTTTGTTTTGTCCCCCAGATTGAGCTGCATTCCAAAGTGTTGCTTCGTCGGGCTTCCCGTGTGATTCAATGTGGTGTCACAAAACAGTTTCATTTCTTTACGAGACTTTTACTTAATTCTTATCTTTCCGTGAAGGCGACCAACAGCTACAAAAGAAATTTCCATACAATTCCTTATTGCAAGCCTAGGCCTACGGGGCTATATTTGAACTACAGTATATTTATATTCAAGTCACAGCCTTGCCTAACTGYTTAATACTCAATAAAGAATAAGCTTACTGCATGGGATGTAAAAGTCTGTGTAATTGTCTGTGTAATCAATGTCTTGACAATCATCCACTAGGTACAGTTTCACATTTATGTTATATTTATATTAATAAGTATATTATATATTTTTGGTTTCCTTGCTTTCCTCGCTTTCCTACGCTTTCCTTGATTTTGCAATGCCGTTAAGCCAGAAATGATGTATGACTGCACTAAAACTAATTTTATCCTGTCATCATGCCTGGCATACTAACCAACTGTTATCTTGCTTATAGTTCTATGCCTCATAAGGACCGAAAGCTTTCTCGACTTAGTCCTTTCTTGGATTTGACATCTCCATCCTCATCGTCCCGTCCTGGTGCTTACAGCCATTCTCAATCACACATGCCGCTCTAACGATTGTTTCTGTCGCGACAAAGAAGCTTTTGGTGGACGTCAATCAAGATGTTCCCATGACATTCTCTAGGCATGTGCCCTTATAGCTTTGTTTTTTCCGATAATGTTATGAAAATGCCTTGTGATTGACATCCACCAAAACCTTCTTCGTCACGACAGAAACAATCACTAGCGGGCGCACGTGATTGAGAATGGCTGTAATTAAAGGTCCCTACCAATTTTTCTCAAATGTTAGCATTTCCTATACAAATTAAACTATGCCATGCACCACTCATCCCCCTCTCTTCTTTGCATGCCCACGGAATGTTGCACTAAATAAATATGTACTTGTCCTCACATAGCCTCTCACACTTCTGTTGTCGGTCCTAAATCAACTGTTAAAATCACTGACCATTTTGTTTGTACCACTTCTAATGTTGTATATTGTATTAAATGTACCCGCTGTAATCTTTTGTATGTGGGCGAGACTGGCCGCTGTCTTGGTGATCGCATTT
>NW_022258493.1:12367-26495 GCF_009602425.1 Actinia tenebrosa | reverse complement strand
ACACACCATCCAGTCTACACCATCGTCGCGGTCCTATACAAATGACCTTTAATCGTGAGACAAATGAATAAGAATCATAAATTATCTCAGCAATGTAAAACTATTGTTACAAAGTCCTAATTTGCGGAACATTTAGTCCAAAGGGGCAGTTGCAATAGACCGCGAGCGAGACCTGTAAAATTCTTATGATACGAGTTCAAGGTTTCACTTTCCTGCTAGCAGAGTCTCGAGCAAACAGTGATTCTTCGTGATAGTATTTCTGGCTATCTGGTTTCACAACAAACCGGTCAAGTTCACTCAAAGCCCAGTTTTCATGACTTTGAACCACTCTTTTAACTAGCTAGAAGCGGCTTTTTTCAATAAAATTGGAACCCTTTCCTTGTGCTATCTAGGTGTTGTCGCCCGAAAATCAGTAGAATTTCCAGGTGACTCACCCGCAGTTCTAAGAGAGACCTACGTTTTTATCAAAAAAATGCACTATTCTGATAGTTTTTGCAATAAGCAAGGCAATAAGCCTGATGCGAGATGACGTTTTACCCCCGACTCTATACCATAATAGTTTTTAAAATTCTTTCATATTAAAATTTTTGATTCCTTAGAGAATACAGGAACAATAGTCATAATTAAAGAACAAAAGCAGCGTGAAAAGGATTATGGTCYAGAGACGGGGGTAAAACGTCATCTCGCTTCAGGCTTATTGCCTTGCTATTATGATAAGCCTGAAGCGAGATGATGTTTTACCCCCGTTTCTAGACCTTTTCACACTGCTTTTGTTCTTTAATTATGACTATTGTTSCTGTATTCTCTAAGGAATCAAAAATTTTAATATGAAAGAATTTTAAAAACTATTATGGTATTTTGTTAACGCAAAAGCCCTCAAATTATCCCGAAGATGGTAGAAACGTACATTTCGGCTTGCGATTTTCCACTRAGTATCTTGAAGTTCAATGGGGTCCCATGTCCTAACATTAGGCTCTTCAAACTGACTCGTCTTATCTACTCGGGAAATTGAGCAGCGCGGAACGATTACTGAAGAAATCTTTGAGCTCTATAGTCACAAATTTCTTAACTGATTTAGAGCATACAATGGGAAAGAATTTTCAGGAGATTGAAATTCTTTTCTTTTGTCCTCCAAATTGAGCTGCTTTGACGTCACATGCCATGTGTCTATGGTCCACTAGCACTTTCAATGTGGAATTAATTTGAAATAAATGTGAATGAGAATCAGAAATAAATCGGACGAAACAGAAAATCCCGTTAAAAATTTTATTAAAAACTATTAAGCAATCAATAGCAAAAAGTACGAAAAGCACGAAAATCACGTGAAATCAACGGTGAAAATCGGTATAGATTACCGTTTCTGAACTATCAGTATCCCTTACCTGACATAGTAGTATTCCTTACCTGAACTAGGAGTATTCCTTACCTGGACTAGGAGTATCCCTTACTTGGACTTGGAGTATCCCTTACCTGGACTAGGAGTATCCCTTATACCTGAACTGAGAGTATCTCTTATACATGAAAATAAATGTTTTCACTTTCAAAATGTTCATACATGAAAATAATAAGGAAATCAGTATTTTCAGCCATAACAGCTTTGGTTCGTTGTTGTGCACGGTCAGTATCACGTGATGGTACGGTTCAACCATTCAACTCCGTTAACTATGCTAAGCCTCGATCATTCCTTAAATAGCGTCAGATAAAGGGTTTGGACTTTAAAGTATTTGGAAAAAGATACACATGAAACAATGACTGTAATAGAGGTGTTTTTAACCACCGCGTGATAACAGCCATGTTAGATGGCAGGACCAAAACAATCGTATTACATGAGAAAAAATTCATGTACAGTCATTATTTGATTTGTTCCTTTTTGCAAATTATTAAGTGTAGTTGCGATGGCCGAGTGGTTAAGTCGTTGGACTTGAAATCCAATGGGATTTTCCCGCGCAGGTTTGAACCCTGCTCGYAACGAGGGTTTACCTTTTTTAACTTTAAAGGAATTTCATTTTAAAGATGGTTTGCAATCATTTCCAAGAGAATGAAATAATAAAAGACACGGCGGACAGGTTGGATAAAATAAAAACGAAACTTAGACAAATATTTTGTTCGACTAAAGCAAAATGGCGGTTTTCACAAGGTTAATTCGTGTTCGACGACATGATTGCTGTCCGCCTAAACTTGCTTCGTTGTGACGTAACATGGAAGAATAAATTTCTTTTTTCGGAGCCGGCCGAGCTCGCCCGAGCAGATGAGGTTTATAGCGATCGAAATATGTTTTGCTTGTCACTAACAAAGGTTTTAGTACRTGGCTTGGTGCCAAGTTCATTTTATTCTTTTCTCCTGCCATGAATCACTATGCATTCCCGAATTCTTAATGACTACGAAATAATGGATTCAAGTTGAGGTTAGACTTTTTTGTTTGTTTTGAGGGTCACTGGTAGCCTCCTCCGCAGGCTACGCCATATAATCTGTATTCTCTGTTGGGATCCCTGTGTTAAATCTTATGGCACAGGAAACCCAAGGAGCAAAAAGAGAAAATGAGATGCCTGCGGAGGAGGCTAGGTCACTGGGTTATTTGTACGATTTTTATTTCAAATTAGTCATTCTGAGGTTGAGGAAAAAACTGGGTTGGCATCATAGTACATCGTGGTGATGTTTTATAGGGAAATATTTCCAAGATTTCGTCTCATACAACAGCCCCAAAATGCACTGCATTGCCAACTAGACCTAGTTTCTTTCTCAACCTCGAAATGCCTAATTTTATGCATGTGTCCACTAAACAAATGATACTAATTTTTTTGGACTTATACAGTTRAGGCATGAATAATCATGTCGATCAAGCTTTGACTTGGAGTCACAATTTCGTGGTCAATCAAGTGAAATCGAAAAATATCTATTGTGCCAGTTAAATGAGGCTAAATGTAATTTAGGCAAAGTTAAAACCACGACTGAGCCTGCGGTTCAATACTTCAGGGGCATGTCCTCTCAACGCATGCGCCTTTGCTCGGGGAGCATTTGCTGCTAGGTAGTTAGTACGCCATCTTTGCAACGATCGAATTTGTTAAGTTGGCCCTCCCTCCCTCCCTCCTCTGGTAAAGGTAAGTATGCCCCAGATAGGTAGGTATCACTTCCACTGTTTCACAGTGTGACAGGTACCAGCGTTGGGCTGTGGCCCGGTTGCCATAGTTACCTCCTTGCTCGGGGTTTTCTCACGAAACCGGATCCCACGTTGGTACCTAGCCCAAACTCATCAGTCGATGAGTTTTAATGGACTATATTTAGTTTGTAATGGGGTAAATGGAATTTTTTTTCCCCATTGCGAGCAGGGCCGGGTTGTTCAAAGCTGGTTTAGCGCTAATCCAGGATTAACTCTATAGGCCTTATTAAGAGTTAACCCAGGATTACCACTAATCGAGCTTTGAACAACTGGGCCCAGGGTTCGAAACCAGTTGTATTACGTGCCCAACCGTTATTTTTTAAGAGTCTGGTTTAGGAAATACAGATCTCAGATAAAATTTTGCTTATCTATTAAATTTCAGGCTTTATTCATTATTGGCAATAGAGGCTTTGCACCATCACTTGATGGCAGCCATGACAGGATACAGAAACAATTGAAGGTGGTCTAATCTGATTTACATGAGAAATAATTCAGTTTCCCGGGGGAAGACACATTGTTGCACCTCCTGTCATGGCTGCCATCATATGATGGTGCAAAGCCTCTATAGGACGTTTGTATGTTGGCGTCATTTGACTCCCAATACCATATTGCAATTGGTGCTAAGAAACGGAACAAAAGAAAGTGTGCAAGGGAGTCTGGTAGTAGAGGTCATTGACGCCATCATTCAAACGTTCTATTATATTTATAATAGTACAAGATAAAAAAAAAAAAAACGTCTGCGTTTCACTGCATCGCCGACTTGACCTAGTTTTTTCCTCAACATTGGAAAAAGGTAATATTGCCAAAACCGTACTTAGATTGAAAGGAATCAAATGGGACCCCTCCCTCGCAACCACTAATAAGGGGGATCATAAACGAATAACGCCTCTTGGGGGGATCAGGTAATCAATCAATCAATCATGAGAATATGTAGACCGCGTAGCACTTATGAAATACATGAAGATATAGAAATATAGATAAGTTATAGTGCTTGGGAACAAGGTTATTATCTATATTTCTATATCTTCATGTATTTCATAAGTGCTACGCGGACCACATATTCTCATCTTTGCATCATAGTTACCGCGACCTAATATGTATTTTACCCCGACCTGTTCTCAGTCTCACCTCTAGCTCAGCTGGTAGAGCATCGGTAGTACAATTCCGAAGATCCTGGGTTCGATTCCCAGCGAGGTCGGAAATTAATTTTTCCGAATTCAATTCCATGGGTTTTTCGCCCGGAATAACCTCGTTCCCAAGCACTATGACTTATCTATATTTCTATATAATCAATCAATCAGWTTATTCAATCTACCATTCTGGAAATATAGTAATAAGTATTTAAAATATTGACAGGAATGAAAGAATCCCAGTTTAATTGCAGTTTAATGTTTCGTAGTTTTTCCTATTTGTCATACTTACTAAGTTATTTATCTATTTAATATATTTGTCTAGTCTTTACCGTACGCTTTGCGTATGTGCATGGAATAAAATCAAGTATGGGACAAGCAKTGCCAACAGTCACCACTAATAAGGGGGATCATAAARAAATATGGTCCCTCTTTGGGGATTAGGTAAACATTGACAGGAATCAATGGGGGAATCACTCAGCAGTCACCACTAATAAGGGGGGATCATAAAAAAATATAGTGTCTCTTGGGGAGATCAGGGAAATGTTGACAGGAATCAAAGGGGAATCACTCAGTAGTCACCACTAATAAGGGGGGATCATAAARAAATATAGTGCCTCTTGGGGGGATGAGATAAATATTGACAGGAATTAAAGGGGAATCACTCCGTAGTCACCACTAATAAGGGGGGATCATAAAGAAATATAGTGCCTCTTGGGGAGATCAGGTAAATGTTGACAGGAATGAAAGTAGTCCCCATTAATAACAGGGGAATCAAAAAATGAAATGTAGTGCATCTTGGGGGGATCAGAAAAATAGACAGGTACCAAAGGGGATCACTCAGTAGAGACCACAAAGGGGGAGGGGGCTAAAGAAATGTAGTGCCTCTTGAGAGAGTGGGGAGGAGTAGATGACCCTCCATAAATAGAGAAATGAACAAGACTGAAAATCAAGGTTAAAATATCTTTTATTAGTTGTACCCTATTATAAACTAAATTTACAATAGCTTGATCAAGGCCCTAAAAACGATCCCTACAATTGAGTAAACTTTACTGCGGTTTTCCATATTTTGCGAGCTCGGTAGATGCGAGCTGCACGGAAAATGGCAGGGAAATTCGCAATAAATCATTGTTTGTTGACTCAAATCTTGGTCACAATCTTGGGTCAAGTTTTTGGGTCAATATTCTGTCAATTGTTGAGTGAAATGCTGGGTCAAATGCCTGCAATGAACCCTCTCGATCTTTCCTACAGCCCCCTAATTAATATGCAAACTCTCAACCAATCAAATTCAAAGACATTGCAAGGAAATTTCGTTATCAAGGACTTTTCAAGGACCTAGCTCAAAAATCAAGGACTTTTCAAGGCTGTACGTACCCTGAAATAATATATTAAAATCGGTGCAAAAACCTGAATGATGGACCCCAATGGAACCCTAAAAAGAGCACATCGTGAACCCTCAAAAGAACATATTGTTTCCTCATTACCACGTACCAACTACAGACTGCCATAACTTACAGCCACTACTACATTTGGGAGGCCTCTACTTTTTGTCAACAATGTCTAGTAACTTGTTGACCAATCTAGGAACTGTGCGGTTATATCCGCTATCCATATACCACTTTCCATGTAATGTCACATTTGACACTCACACAACTGGTCTAGGTACCTGTCCTAAACCATTTTCAGTGCAAGTCCCAGACTTTACTGACACAGCATTTAAGTACATCTCTTGGGGAGGCATAGCCAACAACATCATAATATTACTCACAAAAGAACTTGATGCTACTCTCAAAAATCTTACAAACAGTACAGAAGCCATCAGCTCACCCGACTTCAACAAGCTACCTGATTTAAAACAAAATACCATGAACCGAAACAGTACTAAACAATTTAGACAAAACTTATGACATATTGGACAGTCGTTTCTCAGATCAATTACTAGGTGGAGGACGATCCAACCTTAATTATTGTACACCGCCTTGATATTCCCAATTTTAGACCTTGTAGTCATAGTGATTTGTGTCAAGGACTACCATTGCCATTGTAAACCGGCTCTTTTGCAACAACAGCAGATACAAACCCAACAACAGTTACAACTGCAAATGCAACCACAACAGCAGCCACAGATACCTCAGCCACCATAACCACAAGTACCGCAGCAACCACCAATACAAACTCTCTTGACAACCAATGTTAAGAATGATATGGGAACTTTTGTGCCAATAGGAGATCGCCGAAAATGCAAACAGTTTAAGAAAGCAGGAAAACCAGATAGCACCTTGGTCTTTAAGGAAAAGGAATCAAAAGGGAGTGGACRAGGCAGAAGGCGAATGGAAAAAATGGCAAGGACATACAAGACTAGTTAGAAACATCGAACAGTTACAGACATAAACGCACACAACAAAGTCACAACGACAACTAACACCGACAATACTGACACTGATAGCAGAAGCACACACAACGACAAGTAAACAACAATGAAGGTCTATATATATAAATATATATATAGCCCGTTTCGTGAATTGCTTCACTCTTCAGTCTTCAGGGGATTTAATGAGAAGAATAAACACTTTCCTAGAGGCCATAATCGTAGGAAAGTCTTTAATCGCAACACCATCAAGATCAGTTACAGCTGCATGAACAATGCCAAACAAATCATTGACAATCACAAGCGCATTTTACATTCACCGAAAGACGGCAACAACACAGCAAACAACACAAAGGACAAGAAAACATGCAACTGCCGAAAAAAGAACATCTGCCCGCTTAAGAGCGACTGTCCAGAAATATCGAGCAAAATCGAAAATTTGTGGCCACAATCAAAAAAATAAAAGTCCTTCATTTTTGGTCTGTAGACACTGTTTGATGAGTTTATGAAAGTACTGGGATCGGTTTTTCGATCTAAGTAGAAAATCCGGATTTTTTTGAAAAAAACGATTTCACCCCGTGTCGGTCTAAAAATAGATCAAGAAACGACTGCCAATTATGCTTTCAAAAACATTCTCGCTTCAACTGAAAACCCAAATCAAATTTGCAACTGAATTCAAGAAAAGGGGTGTTTAACAATTGTTCCAGGTGAATTTAGCCGTTTTAAATTAAACTTTAGATAGAAAAAATTGCATTCTTCCAGCACAGTAATTCACAGTCTCGTAAAACACTGATTTTACCTCGCATTTATGAAAGCGATTTTTTGCATGTGGCCATTCTCCAATTTTTACGAAACTCAAGCTGTACAATGTTCAAGGGACATATTAACACGAACTGCAAAAATTAGTTTGGGTTTTTGCACAGGCCGTATGAAAACTTCATGCGAAGTTGGAAAAAATTGCCATGTAAATATGCAAATTAGCGGTTTGTTTACATCTCCACGCCACAGATCACGGCCACAAAAAAAGTCATCTAAATAGTTTTAACAGCTTAATAATCCACACATTAGCCTATCTAAGGACTATCTAAGCATGGTTGGCCTTTGCTTTGATATTAAATGATTATCAGTTGAAGTTAAGCTTACATTTCCGGTGTTGAAGACACTCGTCTTGCTTGCCTCGGTGGCATTTCATCGGTGCGTAGTAAACTTAGTAATCATAAATGACTGTTAACATGCTCTATAAACGTTACTATTCCTCTCTAGTGGTATCCAGTTATCACATAGTTTTTTCACATACTGAGTATATTAAAGCTTGAAAGTTTGAAAGTTTACCTTGTAAATAAGCAGAGATCAAACATGTCAAAGCGGATTATGTAAACTGATGGCGTGACAAACAACAGTTTGCGCGGAGCCGGACGTGACGTCGTTTGGTACAGTACGATTTTTATTGCCTGAACATCTTGTGATTTGGCATAACATAAAGAGAATCACTTATTATCAAGATTTTTTTTAGCTATCATATGTTTTCTTGCTTGATGGAACGACCATGTTTAAAATTGGTTACATGTATGAGTGCAGTTGTAGMCTGATATACAATTCCCCCTCCCCTACCCCACTRGCCTTATGGCTGTACAATAGATCGAATGTATGATAGATTACCCTTGTTTCATGAAAGCGTAAATCTGAAATACGACTATGAGAAGTAAGAAATTAAATTTAAATTAACATTTTATGTAGATAGTGCGATTTGATAGAACTATGATCTGAACATGAAGCGCGTGTGGCCGAAATGTCCAGGAATTTGATAGTTTAAGTCAAATTAGAAAAATGTGYTGTACATTACCAGGTAGACAATAATAAAAGCAGCATTTAACAAAGTGTTAGTCAGTCTAGAAGTTTGTTAATTATGGTGAACATCAGTTATGGAGGCGCGTAGTGAATCGTGTTCTTTTCAAGCCATCATTGGTGGTCATTATGGGTTTGACCCAAAAGAAAGAAGTAGATCTGTTACTAACGTTCCTTTGACAAGATGTAAACGGGATATCGYCGAGCACAAACRATATTTTCGTATAGTTGGAGTTGAAACYGAGGTCGAACTAATTCTCGCAAGAGCATGTATTTTTGAGCTACCAAGAAACATAGACAGCCTTACAATCTGTCCACATCACCGTGCGTCCTTGGGCGTTAGCTGGAAACGGACATCAGCGAAATGTTCTGTACCCGTAACTCTTTCTCAGCACAAAGCCGATGTCAAAAGGAAGCCAAAAGCAGAGCGGGGTTTGAGCAAAAATGGATCGAAAACTGTGTTAAAAGAGACTGGTGTTTTTCTTGCTGTTGGTTCAGGTAGGTTGGTRGATTGCTAGCATTATATTGACTAATATATACGGTCTATACGACGCCATGACTACTTGCGCAGTGCTCATTCGTGAAATTGTGCACGCTTGACGCTGCTACATCATTGATTACACATAATCATTTGCAGGTGTGTGCTCAAAATGCCGAAAAAGTCTTGGGGAGGCCAACGAAGAGAGTGACGTTATCTTACGAATGGAAGAATTGACTTTGGTAAGTCGAACAACACGAGGGACGCAAGCTACTTGATTGCAAATCGATGTGGGATGTAGTTTGATGTGGGTGGGTTCACACTGGCTCCAAAGTAGGTCTAAGGTATTATGGAGCCACCAGATGACAGGTTGCTGGGCGTTTGCTGTTTACATAAGGGATTAGGAAAGCATAAAGTATAGTTAACGGTCTACTAAGAAACGTACTTCGGCTCCTTTACCATAACTACTAAGTATATTACTTGAGCAGACCATGACACCGTTCACACCCAAAGTGCAACCAAAGTATACTCAAGACCTACTTTAATTTCGCTAGTGTGAACCCACCCACACGCATCAAATTTAATGGTTGTATTTAATTAGGTGTGCTTTCAACTCGTGGATTGCAAATTAATCCACGAGCTATTTAGCTATTTCCATGCACTCTGCCCCCTCCTGATTCCAATAACAACGGTCGAAACCTTGTAGCATTATGTCTTGTACCTTTGAACTTGTCTTTTTATTATAGGTTGCTATCATTCACGTGACTTTTTGGAGTTAGGGGGGGGGGGGGTTCCTAGCGGGTGTTAAGCCAAACATGTCAAAATAAGTACTCAAAGTATTCTACGATTCAAACTGCAGCTATTGCCGGATGTGACGACTATTGATAGTAACCCATTTTGCGACTAAGAAGAAATATAGTGTTTGGTTTAATCAACAATGCGCATAAATTTCTAAGGCTAAAATTCTTTACATGCAATGCCCAAATTACAAAGCAGCTTTAAACGCTGCACACATTAATTATTCAATAAATTTTAAATCAATGACTTGGTTGTATGATAGGATGACGATACAGCTCTTCCTGTAGCCCAAAGTACACCTGGCAATGCCTTTGACTTTTCTGTCCCTTCTTTGGAGACACCAGAAGGAAGCCTATATTCTCCGTCAAATACAGCAATATCCACCACCATCACATCCCATCTGAGCAGACTTGACACTAATGTAACTCCACTAGAAAAGCTGAACGAATTCCTTCACAGTAAAGATGTCAGTCCGATCAGACATACTGTGAAGGTACCTTGGGAAGAGGCAAGTGAGAGAACAAGACGCCGACACACTCGTAAAGCCAAAACAGGCAGTACAGGCTGTCCTCGAGGAAGTTGCACMAACACAGTCAGAGGATTTGTGGCAGTCCGTCGTTAAGTCAATATCATCAGACAAGCGGGGAGACGACACGATTGATGAAGTTCTGATAGATGCTTTAACAGAGTGCTATAACAATGCCAGCTCATGGGATACTAGACGCCAAATACTATCCATAATGTCTGACAAGGTAACGTTCTCGACCCTAAATAAGTGGATTCCGGATCTTACCAGATATCGCTTTACTGTGGCACGGAAACATGCATTGATTCACGGCAGAGGAGTTCCCCTTCCCAAGACAATGCAGACAAAAATGTTTGTTTCTCAAACTCAACTGGATCATTTCCTGGATTTTATTACCAGTCCATACGTAATCCAGGATATGCCTTTTGGACAGAAATCTATCGAACTTTCAAACAAAGAAGTTGTGAATGTGYCAAATGTCATACGAATGCTAATCCCAGAATCAATCGCAAAACAGTACCAAACCTATGCAGAGGAGAATAACTTCAAGCCACTTAGCCGAAGTACATTGCTTCGAATCTTATCCGTTTGTTCAGCCTCTGTACGAAAATCGTTGSAAGGCCTCGACTACATCAGTTCAGCAGGAGCACAATCATTCGATGATCTATATGACGTAGTGGAACAACTCGGAGACGAATTTATGGGAATGGCATGGGCTAAAGAACAGAAAGATCGGTTAAAAGCTGCCAAACGCTACTTAAAAAGCGACTTTAAGGTAACGGTTACACTCAAAAAAAAAAAAGAGAGAGAATTAACGATGTATGTGTTTTTTAACGTTGGTGTTATTATTGTTTGGTTAATTAGCTGTTTAGTTATTCGTAAATTAATTTCTTCGTTCATTTATTCAGTCATTCATTTATAAATTCTTTTATTCCCGTCCATCCATTCGTTCGTTTGTTCGTTTTCGTTTGCTTGTTCCTTCATCGTTCGTTCATTCATTCATTYGTCCGTTCATTCCTTCGTCCGTTCGTCCATCCGTCCGTTCATTCATCCAACCATCCATCTATTGTATGATTGATGATTTTCTATTTGTATACAAGGTACACGTGTCCAAAGAATCAACTGTCGCAGACCATTGTAGGAAGTACGCACTGAGTGATCCTGKGGATGAAGATTTCAAAACAAAATGCGACCATGACCACTTCGATTCCTGTGACCGCTGCGAGATGCTGTCCCTAGTTTTAAAAGAAATAGACGCGGCAGTGGCCAAGATGTCTRACAACAAAGTTCCAGACGATACAAGAGAACAGCTGGAATTCACTGTGAAGCAAGCCAAGCACGACTTGACGCCCTTGAAGCTATAGATAGTACTACAGTTTTGTTGGTGGAAGACTGGGCCATGAAATTCATCCCACGAAAGTACAGAGAGAGTCAAAGGGATTGGTATGGGAAGAGAGGACTGTCATGGCACATCACCGTGGCCACTCGTCGAGCGCGGTACAATCCTGACCAATTAGAAATGATGACCTTCACACACGTCTTCCAATCATGTAACCAAGACAGTTATTCTGTACTTGCAATCATGTCAGATGTGGTAGCAAAGCTGAAGGGGATAATGCCTAACCTAAAAAAGATCATCTACAGTCAGGATAACGCTGGATGTTATAGGAGTGGACCAACCATCGTTGGAGTATCTCTTCTGAACAAACTACACGGCATAATGATCAAACGCATGGACTTTTCAGASCCGCAGGGCGGGAAARGTGCGTGCGATCGAAAAGCAGCCAACATTAAATCTCACATGAATGTGCACCTAAACCAGGGAAATGACATCGAAACAGCACATCAAATGGTGAACGCCATGAGATCATCGCTGGGTGTCCATGGGCTCACAGCTACTTTATGTGAATCCTTGGTTAYCGTAAATAATCAAATTCGAGTTAAACTGGACGGTGTAAGCTCCATTTCCAATATTGAATATGGTAAGACCTTCCTGCGTGTCTGGAAAGCTTATGGTATTGGAGCAGGTAAAAAGATTATGCTTTCTAGYCTCAACTTCGCCAAAGATGCTCAGCTACCATCCGTACTTACTAGTGAAGATGAAATGCTCACTGATAAGTTTTTGAGTGTACGCGTGCAATCAACAGCCAAGGCGAGTACTTCAAAGCCGCCAACAACATGTGCCAATGTCACCACTTCCATCAGCACGGATGTCGAGGAATCCATCTCAGACGACTCGGTACAACTATTTGCCTGTCCAGAGGAAGGTTGCACTAGAACATACCAGCGTTTTTCTGCACTGCAACACCACCCTGAAAGTGAAAAGCACGAAAGGACTCTAGAACGTGAAACCTTGTTTGATAAAGCAGTACATGGCTACGCTGTCAGATTAGAAGAGCAGTTTACCAGAGTACAGATTCAGCAGAGTAGTGCGGTGACAGGACCAAACCAACCAACTTTGCCTATGGGCTGGGCCCTCAAATCAAGTACCACTAAACGAAAGCGATTTAATGAAAACCAAAAAMAGTACTTGATTAGTAAKTTTTCTATTGGAGAGGCCACAGGAAACAAGTTTAGCGCAGCTTCAGTTTCCAAGTCCATGATGACTGCAAGAGATAACGATGGGGAACGTTTGTTCTCGAGCGACGAATTCCTCACAAGTCAGCAAACTTCGAGCTTCTTTTCTCACCTTTCTTCCAAGCGCACTTTAGAAATCAATCAAGATGAAGGCGATGAGGAAAGCTCAGAATATGAACAACGGTTCGAGGAATTAAGGAATGAAGTTATTGCAGAGGTCGTACCAAAGCACCCCATTTGTTACGACAACAATAATTTGTGCGAACTGGTTAACAAATCAAAGTTGACCATCTTTTCTATTGCTATGTTGCGAAAGATGTGTGAGCATTTTGACATTCCAACGTCTGATATCACAAAGAAACTGAAGGAACCTTATGTCAAGAAACTTGTTCAATTCGTAAAGAATTGCAGCTGTTGTCCATAACTGTACTATTTATCAAGTGATTACAAACACGTAACATTATATAAACTAGTTCTTTGATGTCCGAATTCCATGAGACATTAGGCTGCGTTCATAATATATGGCAGAGGGGACAGGTGAAATTTAGGGGGATCGGAAAAAAATTTACCGGTAAAACGGGGAGGGGGAGGGGGGGTTAAAAATTTTTTTCTGAGAATTTGGGGGTGAATGCAAAATTTTTAGAAGATGCTACGAGAGATTGCCGGGGGGGATGGGGGGATAGTTATTTTTGGGGAGACTTCAAGGAGGGGTCTTAAGAATTTTTTTGTCATTTAAAGATTTCACCTGCCACCCCCAACCCACCCCCCTCTCTGCCATACATTATGAACGCAGCCTTATTCAAATCGGGGTCTTTTTGTCGTAAAGAACAATATCATTGAAAGCACATACCRAAGTCTTGATAATGAGTGGTTCTCTTAATTATACTATGCCAAATCACAAGATGTTCAGGCAATRAAAATCGTACTGTACCAAACGACGTCACGTCCGGCTCCGCGCAAACTGTTGTTTGTCACGCCATCAGTTTACATAATCCGCTTTGACATGTTTGATCTCTGCTTATTTACAAGGTAAACTTTCAAACTTTCAAGCTTTAATATACTCAGTATGTGAAAAAACTATGTGATAACTGGATACCACTAGAGAGGAATAGTAACGTTTATAGAGCATGTTAACAGTCATTTATGATTACTAAGTTTACTACGCACCGATGAAATGCCACCGAGGCAAGCAAGCTGAGTGTCTTCAACACCGGAAATGTAAGCTTAACTTCAACTGATAATCATTTAA
>NW_022258492.1:234928-286954 GCF_009602425.1 Actinia tenebrosa | reverse complement strand
TCAAGGGTACTTAATAAATGTTAAGGGTTCTTAATACATGTTAAGGGTACTTAATGTATGTTAAGGGTTCTTAATACATGTTAAGGGTACTTAATAAATGTTAAGGGTTCTTAATACATGTTGAGGGTATGTAATGTATGTTTAGGGTACTTAATGAATGTTAAGGGTTCTTAATGCATGTTAAGGAGACTTAATGCATGTTAAGGGTACTTAATGCATGTTAAGGAGACTTAATGCATGTTAAGGGTACTTACTGTGATCGCATAATCCCGCCTGAGATTCAGACTAGACTCAGTCTTCCAGCTATCCTCTTCCAACTGGATCGAAACTAGCAATTGATAAAGCGATGAATACTTAGACTCGAACGCCTTCCGTCTCTCAGCGATTTTCTTGTTGTCATCGAGCTTTGATTTGACTCGTTGCTTCAGACCATCGCATCTCTTACCAAGGTCATAGATTTGTCTGTTCACGGTGTCTGTTTGATCTCTTGAATCGCCCAGTACTCCTTCATCGATACTGCGATTCAGTGCTTCCAGTTTGCTTCTGGAGTCATCGGCCTCTGAAGATAGTTTCTTTTGGGAAAAAAAAGTTAATTAGATAAAAGAGATCTTATGAAGGGCCTTCAAGCACCCTTGAAGGTTTGATAGAGGGCTTAGATTTGAAAACATAGTAGGCTAGTACGCCGGTGTAAAAGTAATTAAGGGGCCAAGATCTGGCAAATTGACCCCTTGCATGTGACGTCAAGCGGCTCAATTTGGAGTACAGAACAAAAGAATTTCAATCCCTTGAGAACTGGAAACCTATTGTTATGTCCTCCAAATTGAGCTGCATTCCGACGTGCTGCAAGGGGTCTGTTAGTGGATATTAGCAAAGTGTCCTCTTGTCATTACAATCCATGATTGTTCAAAGCCCTCTCTTTAACAGTGCTATGAGCAATTAAAATTAAAGCTAAGGATATGTCAGTATAAAGCTAAGGTCGTAGTGTCTGATATCAAGAGGATGGAACGACAGACCTCTTGCTTCAATGTCAGCACACATGCCACTTAGCTAAGCTTTTTTTTTTTTTTTTTTTTAGGGCACCAATATTTAACCAATATTTACCTCTAATTCCTCAAACGACTGCTCAGCTTCAAGAGCAGAGCAACTTTCAGCTGTAACTTCAGCTTGATCGAGCCATGAGTTTAATTTATCCACAGTTTTCTTTATCTCCATGTAGCTACGAGTTGCCTTGTTGAGTCTCTCTGTTTTATGTCCCAGCTCATTTTCTAGCTCCTCAAAACGCTTGACCACCTCAGCTCTCAAGGGAAGAATGTAAGTCGAACTACGAATGACTTTGGTTTTGAGTTTATCTGCCATGATGTTTATTGAAGACAAACTTTCTCGATGAAGGTCGATCTCTTGTTCCATTGCCTGAAATGAGATGATGAATTGAACTCATTAAGCACTGTTAATTAAACTCAAACCCCAAATTCGGTCCAGATTCCAAGCAGGCGTCAAACCAGATCACAGGGGTGAACGCTGTAACGCTATCCAAAGTAGTACTAGTTTGCACAGTTGTACTTACCCGACATATCTCAAGCTGTTGTAGTTGTAGATTAAGTGGTACGTTAATCGTCACCGTTTCTGCAAGCAAAGCCTCCTGCTTTTCAATCCAGTCAACAAGTTCTGCGCATGCGCGCCTAAACTTCTGCCATGTGTCAAGAAGCTCTTTCTGTTGTTTTAACTTTTCTTGAAGATGACCGGTGACCCGGGAGAATCGTTCAGACACGGCGATGACGTTGTCTTCGAAATGGTTTGACACTGATGAGTCACAGTTTCGCGCCAATTCTGCTGCAACTTCTGTCACCTCGTCCAGTCTTCCTCTTGCTCCTTCCAGTCCTTCTCCAAACGTCTGTAGGAAATTCAAACCAAAATCATTAGGTAAGTTTTAATGTTACACGAATAACTTTGTTTTTCAACTTTTACACATTTTCAATAAAAAGCGCTTTCACAGTTAAGTTTAATTAGCTCAAAAGTCGCGTTTTCAGTTGATGATATCCTAAAGTATCCGAATCTCGCCACATTGGGAATTTTTTGTAAATTACCTCAAGCTGACGAACTCGTGATCTTAGGGCTTCCATATCTCCCGTGCCGCTGGAACTAGCATTCAATGCCTCTTGGATGTCATCCATAAAGCTGTTGAGATGATCCACTGCTGCTTCGTATCCCTCCACAGCACGTAAAGAGCTTTCTAACCATACTTCATACTCGTTAACTTTCGTGTTGAGCTCAGACCATCTTTCTTCAACCGTCTCGATGCTTTCCTGGAGTTCATCTTGGTCGACGGATTGGTCACCTATCAGACGTTTTCCGTAGTCTAGAACGTTTTTGACAGACTGTTTTTGAGTGACAAGAAAACCTTTCATGGCCTGTAGACACAACAATATTAAGTAAGTAAGTAAAGGTAGGGAAGTGAAAAAAGCGAGTGAAGCTTTATGCAACTGAATGAAAAGTTTTGTGTGAACCTTTTTTGTAATTTTTTCTTTGGGACCTTCTTGCTGTTATTGTTTGTTTTATTGTTTTATTGTTTGTTTTATTATTTGTCTGTCGGTCTGTCTGTCTGTCTGTCGGTCTGTCTGTTTGCCTGCTGTTTCTAACTCTATAGGTGAAATTACATTGTTGTTTGCTGCACGTGAGTCAGATTAATTTTTCATACCATATAGGTTGCAAAATGAGTCAAGAAGCCTTTACCTTGACATCTTCCAGTGCAATCCCAAATTCCTTCTTCGACACAATCTTCTGGTATTTGTTCATGGCTTCTTCTCTGGTCTCGAACCAATCATTGATATTTTTTAGTTCAGCGTAGAGCTTTTGGAACTCATTCCATCGGCTGATACCGTGTTTCAACTGACGCTCCTTCTCGGATAATAGATTGACAATTTGGTTCCCAGCCATTCCTAATCGACGTATAGCATCTCTAACGTCTAGTGCAGGACCATCGCAACGATCGCCTTGGAGCTCCTGCACATGCGCGGTAAGACCATCAAGAGCCTCGCGTTTGGACTCCAACTCTTTCATGATTTTCTAAAAAATAGACAAGAACGAGGATTCTTAACATTTTCTGAAGTGAAATAAAATTGCGACCTAAAAGTCTTGATCTAATTGTAACATTATAGTAACTGTCTTGAGTTCTTAGGCCCCACTCAGTTAGAAAAAGATATAACACTCAAGGTAATGACTTAGGGGCGGCTGTCAATTGATCGATATATGAGAGACAGGTTTTTACAATAAAAATACCATGACATGATTATTAAACTTTACCTTATATTTTTCGAGCCTTTTCTTCACGGAGTCCATGGAACTAGTGCCGACTGCGATAGCTGGTTCTTCAGCGGATCTCAGGACGTCTGTAAACCAAGCGTCTAGTTCTGCAACGTCTTCAAACAGCGCCACCACCATTAGATCAGCCCGGTGCCGAAGGATTTCCTCTTCGCGGTCCTCCAGTAAAGCCCACAATTCGGTCCAGTTTTCATCTAAACTGACTTGACTTTCTTGTAGGAAGTTGGTATCACCTCTAGAGAGCTGGAGGAGTTCTTGTACGACTTGATTCAGACGTTCTTTTGTTGCCTGATGTGATTCGATGTCTGTTTGGTATTGCTGAAACGGTTGAACATTACAAAGAGAAATTACTACATAACTATTGCAGCATGCAACAAGCAAACGGTGAATTAGCAAAATTCTACTTTTCGCAACTGAATTGCTGCAACCTGTGTCGCAACATTTTTCAAATTGCGCTGTAGGTTAAACGCTGCAATGCTTCACGCAACTTGTGCCGCAACGCTGTTGCAGCACAAATTGCAGAGAAAATTGCTCCTTGTAATCGCGCCTTTGATAAGCACCGTAGCGCTAACACGAGTAAATAGGGTATTTAGTGATGATTATGCATTGAAGTTCCAGGTCCCTGTTTTATTCCGTAAATTTATTTCATAAATATTACCTTCAAATTTTCGAGTTGCGACTCGATCATATCGAGTGTACAGCCAGAAACCTCTTCGTTTCTCATAAACCCAAGCACTGTCACTAACCAATCAACAAGATCATCCATCCCACTCTGATATTCCCGCCACAATTTTAGAAGTTTTTCCAGCCGCTGTCGTTCGTCTTTTGCCTCTTGGCGAACTGCCCGCCAGCGTTCTTTTACTTCACTGACAAGTCTTTGCACTTCTTCATTCCCTTTGACATACAATATCCGGTAAGTTAGTTGACGCACAGTTTGCCAATTACGTTCAAGTTTGCACAGAATCTTAGAGATAATTTATTACAGCAAAGCTCGAAAAGCTGTCTAGTAGAATCAAATATGAAGTTTCTTTGTATGTAGATGTCATTAAATAGTCAGTTGATGTTTCATCTACGTATTTTTATTATTTTACGTATTTTCGTGTTTTTACCACAAAAGAATGTCAAATATACACGACTAAATTCCAAAGGAGATTTTTTTCCATTCGATGTAGTCGTGTGTATTCAATAACTTTTACAAGTCTAGATTTTTGACTTTCGCCATCCGATTAACAAATAAAACAGCTTCGTCCGTGCTCCGTTCATTGATAAAGCACGCAGGAAGTGACGTAAGCACGAAAGTTTAAGGAGAGGAGCTTCTCACAGTTGTTGAGTGCTTACCATATTGATTTGATATGAATGTCCCCGGGACAGGTGTATATTTGTGAAATATACACCTGTACCGGGACATTATTGAGGATAACAACCGCACTACACAATGAGATTGGGGTGTGGCTGGTTATTAATACTGAACGGAGTGACTTACAAATGGTATTCAATCTGAAGTAATGAATTACCAAACTATCCAAACGCAAAAGACTTTTATGCCTTGCTGCAATGCTTTTTTATTTCGGACCACGTTTCATTCTCTTGAGTATCATTTCTTTGTATAGTGGTTGCGCATGAGTAAACATATGAATATAAATTCCACTCGAACAAATAATCTTATTCTCAAGGGAAGGACACGTGGTCTGAAATGGAAAAACATGATGCCCAAGGTAAAGAGGACAGAAAAAAGAAAATCTACTCTAGCAAGACACACACCTGTAGCAGTAAGAACTTGTTCTCCTTCATAGACTAGAGCATCTCTCGAAGACTGCTTGTCGTTTAACTTCTTGTCAAGCTCTCTCAACTTCATTACTTTGAGAAGAACAGTGTCTAAGCTCGCTTCGGGAAGTTCTCGAAGAGGAGAAAGAAGGTTTTGTGTCAAAATATCCATCCAAGTTGTTAGCTTTGCTTTTGATTCCTCAAAGGACTGCCACTGAAGAAGAACAGTGCTTATCCATTCTGCGTTCTCCTGGCATACTTCCTTCATGTTGTTGGCAAGTTGCATGACATCGTTGTAACTGTCGTTTCCTGTCATGGGCCCTTCATCAGACTGTACAGCGTATTCCTTGAACATTTCTAGTCGGGATATACGAGTTTGGATACTTCGAGAGAACGTCTAACAAAATAAGGAACAATGTTACAACACCTTCATTAGTGAGATTTTTTTTAGGGGTGGGGGGAGGACTTTAACATTTTTATTGACAAAACTGACATTTTTTATGTTATTATGTGGTACAGGCTCATCCTACAAGATGATGTGAACCAATGTTAATTTCTTAACAAATCTATTTGACTAGAATATATGACTGACTTAAACTGAGATAAGGAGTGTGGGTTAGCTGCATCAAGGACACGGCGTCAACTTGTGCACAGAAAGCCAAGAAATTTTAATGAACTAAYATCAACTTAGTGACCCGATCCAATCGGTATCAAGTTGCAAAATACTGGAAAAATACTTGTAAAGTTGAGGGTATTTTACTTTACCTGGAACCTCTTTAACCTTAACCTAAGTGCTTCAATATCAGGAGGAACCGTCTCATCCGCTGCAAGTTCATGGAAAACAGCTTCTTGCGAAGTCAACCATTCCGCTAAGTCATTTAGTTCATTTCTGTATTGCCTCTGTCTCGTTTTGGGTGATTTCTGATCAAGTGGCGATCCGCTTTGACCTGGCGAACGTCTTCTATTGGGTGAAGGTGTTCTTTGATCTCTAGGGGTGGATGGACCGTCCTTAGATGTTTCTCCACGAGGAGTGCGTGCAGGCAATGTTTGGACTGCTTCAACATTCTCGACTAGTACAGATTTTTCTTCAACAGTTCGAGGTGTTGGTAACAATTCGAGACTTTGTAAGTGTCGCTCTCTTGAACGTATTAAAGGCCGTTGTCTTTCCCAAGTTCGGTTTAGTTCAGCTAGTTTACTTTTCTTCTGAGAGCTCAAAGTTTCATCGTTTGTTTTGTTCAAAAAGTCAATGGTAAACTGGTGCATGATTGCATAGCTTTGAAGGATCTGTGGGAAAACATTTCCTCAGTTAATTTCCTCGCGTAGCATTAAAAATAAGGAGATAGAAAACATCTATTTCGAGCAATTATTACTAATTAATAGCTATTGCGGTTATTACTCCTCAATGTTTCAGAACAAATCCGTATATCTAAAGTTTGATTCTGTTGCCCGTTTGAAATGTGTGGAGAATAACCGTTGTTTACGGTGCATTTCGCATTACTTTACCGCGGTGGGTTGGGAAGTTCGTTCGGAAGTGCTCTTTGAAATTCATAACATCTTGAATTCAGAAACTCGTCGGAAATGCTTTTCAAACTTAACTTCCAAGTTGGATTTTATCACAATACAAGGTATTTAACTTATTGACCTGTTTTGGTATGAGTTTTGGAACATTTGAAGTTTTTTAAGATACAATTTCAGCAAAATTTTGAAATATAGATGTAAACAGTTCACGGTTCACTGAACTTTGTTCACTTGAAGTTCGGAAGTTCACTGCCAACTTGGCAACTTCCAAACGAACTTCCCAACCCGCCGCGGTAAAGTAATGTGAAATGAACTGTAAAGTGACATTGTTTTCACGTATTTTCACGTATTAGTTAGCACGATTTTTTCAAGAAATTAATGATATCAGCAACTGTCCACAACAGGGGAAGTACGAGTGGTGTGCTCTGTTAACATGCCTACCCCGCTTAGGGAAAGATCCTGGATTTGACATGCGCACCGGTTGTTCGTAAGTTCTCTCTAAGCTTGTGCTTCGAGGTCTTTTATTTGGGTTTTCATGATTTATCTTTTAATAAAAATTAAAGTAACTATTTCAGAAATGATATATCGACTTACCATGAACTTCAACAACTCCAAATCAAGGTTTTTCTCCTTGTCCAAAGGTCCTAGTTGCCTGATAGTCTTCTCGATTAAAGAGCTGTGTTCTAAACACTCCGCAAGCTTGGCATCAAAATCATGACTGTTTAGGACAACAGTTTCTACTTTGACCATCTTTTCAATGGCGGCGTGTATTTCGAATACCTTTGCTACCATGAGTCTTATGATTCCATGGATTAATTGCTCCAAATCATTCATGTGTTTTTTAAGGGTAACTTCCTGGCTTGAGGAAAGGTTTGTTGACTGGTTGGATATGTCATTTAGTCTTGCTTGCTGGTGCTTGGTTTCGCCGAGAAGGGACTGAGGAAAAGAATAGGATTTCGTTTATTAAATGACAACCTTATACAGTTAGAGTATACCACACATCGGAATAGACCATTTGCACTAACAGGTCACGTGAATCTACCTCCTTAAGTCGAACAGGTGTGTCAAAATGAACACCTGAAATGAAAATGGCACCTAGCTATTAGTAACAAGTGGCTGGCCAGCATTTGCCAACTTTTTTCCATTTTTTTCCACACAAATCTTTATAAACTTTTCGACTTAATAGAGTTTAATGCCATTTCTCCCGAGTCTCATATCATGAGCTGAAACTCTGGTGGGTACTTTGACACAGCTAAATATAATAGGGGTAGGGTCACGTGACCATTTAGCGCAAGTCGTCCTGAAAAAATCCACCTTTTAGCATTTGGGGAGAACATTAAAAGCATTATGAAAAGTATTCCTCTATACTTCCAAAGGGTGTGTGACAGACTGGAGGACATTCCTCCGCAATCCCGAGCATCTTGTCGTTCGTTTTTATAATACACTGTCCTTTTGAATATTACTATTCAAATAATGCATTACCTGAATGCGTTCTAGTTGCTGCTTCAACACAGCCATGTCACCATCAACGATCTCTTCCGAGACCAAAGTTTCCTCAATGCCAGCTACCCCATCAAACAATTCGTGAAGTTCCATCTGTGTGACAAAGTTGTCATCATCCTCCACGCCGTTTTCAAGAGTTTCGCCCAATACCTCCTCGTTGTTTTCTTGCCTTCCATCGATGTCGTTCTCATAAGGTGCGTACAGCGATCTTAGCAACGCAAAATTCTCTCTAAAGCTTAAAATGTCACTTTCTGGTATATCTTCAGTGCCATGAGTTCGTTGCTGTACAAACGTCTCGAGTTCATTTTGTCTTGAAGCGGCCCGTTGCTGTAGCTGTTCCCATAGGGTGTTGACGGCATTGAGCCGCTCGTCCAAGATGATCATGAGGCTACTGTTCTTTTGAAGTGGAAACCGTTCTGCCAATGTATTCATGACGTCAATGCGTCCTTGCTGACGAGACATCTCTACACACAAGGCCTGGATGATAATAAAAAAAACCATTCAGTCCTGTGACATCTGTATTGGTGTTTCAAATACGTGGGATTATATGGTAAAACGTTACACTGAACACATATGTCAATGGCCTTGGAAGACCACATTTGCGTTTATGGGCGGGGGGATTGCGAAGTTTAACCTGACATCATTTCCTGTCTCGGGCAGAATTTTTATCAGCTGAATCGCAAGTTTACAATATAATTATATTACATAATATAATTCTTTCTGGCTTTTGGAGCAGATAATGTGATTCAAAGACTATTTATCAGTTGATTAAAACCCAGCAATAGTTAACACTTATTGACTGGGGCAGAGGGAAACAAGGTTTTTTTGTGGTCTCGAGCCGGTGAAACATCACTGTCGAAGGAACAAAAAACAAACTGCTTTCCCGAGGTTCCAGTCAATTAAGCGTCTTGCTATAAACCAAGTGTCTAAGAACACGAGCCATTATTTGACTTTTTGATTATCTGATTTTGAAAAACTAAGAAAATCTTAAATTCCAGGGAAATCACTTCCGGTATCGTTGTTACCTGTCAACAACATATCATGTTCACGTGATAACCTCTCGCCCAATCAGAGTACGAAAAATGGACTTCGACAGTTTGTTTATAACATTCCAGATTACTTGATCTGAATGTAATAGGTGGAGTTCGGAAGATAAGTTTTACTTACCACGTGTCTAGCTAACTCGTCTTTCACGTTGTCATCGATACACTGACAAGCCCTTATCATATCTTCAATAACACGTAACTTTTCCAGCAGCTTCTCAACCTCCACAACAAAAACATCTAAACTCATCCCTTCCTCAAGAGGCACTTCGTACTCGTCAAGTTCCCGAAGCCGGCTAAACGCACTACCAAAGTATGAGGATTGATAAGCTGTTGAATCTCGTACATATGAGCTGATTGGGTCTTGAGGCGGTGAGTTTCTTGGTCTGACCCTGTGTCTACGCCGGGCTATTTCATCAAGAATCTCTTTGGCTTCTGTGGTACCAGCTTCTTCCGGGTCACCGTTGCTAATACCTGGAAATATGTCTGAAATTGAAGATATTTGTTGAGCTGCCTCATCTTGCTTGTCATCTGGGGCATCAGCACTGTAGTGTGTCCGCGGAAAGTCTGGAGAACTCACTTCGTACACATCCTCCTCGGAAAACGAGTTTTGCTCCTGTTTGCATGTTTCTGAAGTAGAAATCGAACCAGAAAGGTCTTGACCAGTTTGTAAAGGACCCTCACCTTCTCGTTCATTAGTCAACTGGGATTCAAAATCAAGATAGCTATCACTTTCAATATCAATACTCGCACCAACAGGATCAGTTCTCTGACCCATATTAATAGATTCCTGGCTATCGTCCAGGTTTTCTTCGAAATGAGTAAAATCTTTAGGTTTAGTATTGGTGTTCCCTGCTGACACCGAGTTTATGATCGATTCATGGCTACCACTTTCGATTTTTATCTCGTCTATTTCTGATGCTAACGCGTGTTCGTCTGCTACACGGCACGGAGCATTTTCTATACTGTCTTCTGAATCGCTTAAAACAGTCTCATTCGTTGCTTTTGGTCTATGGACGTCATTAAACATTTCCTCGTTAACACCTTCCTCTCTATTCTTTGATTCTGTAACCGATGGAACATCATTTTCTTCTTCTTTTGTTGGCTGATTTTCCTTTAACTGCACATTGTTGGTAGCTACATCTTCCTCCTCGTGACTATCTGAAACGACATCTTGCGCATGCTCAACAGCGTCCAGCTCATCGCTTAATGGGCTTTCATTAACCTCTTTATTTCTATCATCATTAGCTACGTGGTCTTCTCTTTCATCGTCTTCGCAATAATCTTCAAAAATTTCGTTTTTATCGGTCAGCGGTTTTTCACCAGAAACTTCCCCCTCGTCATCCGTACCCTCCGAATAACGCACCTCTTCGCCATTTTCGTCGGTAAAAACTAGAAGAGGTACATCGGCTTGAGAAGTTTTCTTAGACACATTAAAACTACTTGAGCTTTCCTCGACGTCTGGAGATTCATTAGGCTGTGATGAATGTGAAGTGTCCGATTGATTTTGTAAGAGTTCTTCGTATTCGTTGGAAGAAACCGAAATTCCTCCCTTTTCTTTTCCTATTCTTTCCATTTTACTTCTATTTACGGCGTGTTCCGAATCACAGCTATCAACGTCGTTAATATGAGTCTCGCTTTTTTTCAACAAGCTTTCAAACGACTCCATTGAAGAGACTCCACTTTCATTGTCCAAATCTGAGTCAACAAGGTTTTCGCCGTTCTCTGTCTTCCGTGATGAAGCAGCTGCTCCGTTCTCGACAATATTTAAATCATCCCGTTCTTTACTGTCCTCCTTATTTACCTCCACATTTGCTTCGACTTTTTCTGTTGTAAAGCTTGTTGTTTCTACGTAGGGGTCACCGAAGTTACTTAAAGCGTCTTGACGAAGAGTTTCGAAATCCTCACTTAATCTACTTGTGTTTGCTTTGATTTTTTCGAGTTCGTCCTCAGAACAAAACTCAACAAGGTTTCCTTCTCGCTCCTTTAAATCTTCTATCAGACTTCTGATAAAGGGAATCTCGATACTCAGATCCTACAAAGAAACGAAGAGGTAAACAGAAGTAAGTAACGAGAGACTACATGTTTGCTATGACCTGCTTCGAAGTAATAGGGTCACACTAGCGACGCGAAATGGAAATCCATCCGTATCGTATAACATTTTAAATAAAAAATCTTAATTTCAAACGCAATTTACCTAAACAACATAACACAGAGATATTTTCAAATGAACTAATCGATGGATTTCAGTACAGTATTTAGTGAATATTTGATGTACATAAGTGATATACAGACAACCATATGTAGACAAAGATAATTAATATTCATGACTTCATTCTGAACAATGCTAACTGAACACTACTTTTAAATAACAAAAAGAAACGAACGCTAAGTATCTGTACATTGAAAGGCCTGCGGCAAACGTACAATAGAATATCAAATGCAAGATCTATCGCTCTGCTTCGAGTTTATATATTATTTCAGGGGGGAGGGGCGAAGATTCTTGTCAGTAAAATATTTCTCTCACAGCCTCTCTCTACTGAGTTTCTAAGTTTTTCAGGGCCCGTTTCAATTATTTGTTAAACTTTCCAAAGTCTTCAGAGGTCTTTTCTCATAGTAGACATGAATTTTAATCCCCTTTCTCTCAAATATATCATGTTTCTCCGTCATCTCATTTATCATAATAAATATACTTTCACTGATTATTGAATTATTAAGTCTATCACTACAACAACAACAAAAAATACTACAAAGATGTACTGTATACTTTACAAGCTGCTGAGCCAATACTCTACAAAACATGAAAAGAAAAATTGATATAAAGGTAAACAACATATATGAAAATTAAAAACTACTATGACTCATGAAAACTGGTTTACATCAGTAAAAAGCAGTCTCCATTTCAAGAGGAATCATATCTTGGATTCCGAACCTATACGTTCACATTTCCGTTACATTTCCGCTCCGGCGTCGAAACAATTTCGTTTTTGGGAAGAACTTTAAAAAGAGTACCACCTTAAATATGATTGATTTTGCTTTGATTGAAAGCTATGGTTTACTGAACAAAATGGTCGTTTACTGGCTAACTTTTTGAGAATGAGAGGAAATTCATCTGGATTTCAAATTCTGTGAAAGTAAAAGATTAAATCACTGGAAAAAAATATATAGAATAGAGAGAAACAAATTGGAAAATTACCAGAGAGCATCATTAGTATTTATCTTACATAATATAATGCCAGGCGTTACATTTTCAACAACTGCGTTACTTTCACAGGTTTGGGGAACAAAATTTACGATACGTTACACGTGATTAGCGATATTGCGTGACAGAACCGCGTATGCTAATACACGCGTGACAGAAAACAGATGAGTGTTTCAAGGATGTACAATAAATGAGTCTAATAAATAAAATAAAAAAGATGAATTGGACATAATTTGCCGACGAATTAAATGTCAACTAAATAGAAAATATAAATAGTACCCTGCCACTAACATTAATTCACTTTTTAGGAATATTACACAAATAAGAAGAAACGAAACATTTCACACAAAAATTATACAACAAAAATAAGTTACTTAATGTTATTAACACTAAAACATGTATTTTGATAAAATAGTTCAAATTTACATCAAATTGAAAAGAAGACCGGATATTTTGAAAAGAGCTGAATGGTTGTTATGGAGACCCTAAAAACTAAGCAGACTTAATCGCTCAGGAGTTAATAATATGCACAAAACTAGTTGTTCATCCGTGCTGTGACTCGTGCAGAAAAACAATAGACACAGCTTGCAATTATGTAGTTGCTGTACAGAGTACACAGCGATGAGACGTCGTTCAGGCTCCAGAAAACAAAATCTATTAGTCATACATACTTGTATTTTCTCGTGCCGTTCGCTTATATCCGTCGTTCTGACCCCTCGTAGCCGTGTCTTGAAGTCAGAGACTCGTTCTTCGCAGTCTTTGAACGCGACCTCGAACTCTGCCATGTGGTAGTAACGGTCGCCAATATCCTTCTCTTTCCGTGATACTAGCAACTGTATACGATTAAGGCTGTCTTGTACGGTGTTTATTCTCTCTCTTAGAACATCTCCTTCCATTGCATCTTCCAGTAAGTCGATAAGACGGTAACCTTGATTACGAGTGCTCTCGAAATCAGTCACACTAATATCGACTTCGTCGCTCAGCGCCTGAAAGCAAAAAGAGTGAGCAAAGACTTCTCTGTCAGCCATTATGTGACTAATATTATTATCTCTCCCCCTCTCTGAGAAAATTCATGTTTACTGCTGCCAAAGGTCGTCTTCTACCAAACATTCCAAATAAATTACAGAGGGATTAAATTTCATTACATATCGAAACAGATGGGTTTCGGTAGTTTATGACTCTAGGTAACCATCATTCATAAACTATTTAACAGAGCGTGCGTAAAGACACCGTTAGAGCCAGAATGCTTGGGGAGATTGTCATCGTGGATGAATATATTAAAGTCAAGTTGAATCTTAATTGGTAGTCTACAGCCACTGGTGAAACACGCTTCCTCGTTAAACCTATATCTTGGAGGACAATTTTATCATTAGGTTTCATTGGCCTAAATGGGAACACGACATTTGTATAATGTATTTAAATCAAATTTTWAAAAATCCTTTTATTTATTTTTTGAAACAAAAACATTATTGAAAAAAATTTGAACACAATTTGAACATCACTTTGTTTCGCTCTCCGTATTTTGTCAACGTGGTGTATTTACTTTGCCAACATCATTTCCCCAAAATGCAAATTCACTTCCTTCTTGAAAGATTTTTTTTTTTTTTTTTTTTTTCCTAATCCGAAGAAACTTTAGGTAGGTTCAGTACTTAAAAGAATTTAAGTCATTCATTATAATACTAAAAAGATTCAACACAATATTCACATAATTATAAACCATAATTCAAAAGTCTTTTTGGAACCTGTCAGAACAAGCGAGTTGACATTTAATCAATTTATTCTTGTTCTCTGATTGGCTGCTTAGGTCTTGACGTCGTCATATTTATTTCATTTCACCTGCTGGTTGCAAATGACAGAAAGTTTTTAAGCCGGGCCAAAAGAAAGTCAAATATCAGAAACTAAAATAATTTATGACTGTATTTAGTGAACAATATAACACCGACTAAGGCCTTATGAAAAAGAATTTGAATAAATGTTTAAAGAGATAAATTTAAAGCGTCAAAAGATTGCCAATATATTTTTGTTTGCATGTAGCCGATTTAAAAATACTATACATTTGAAAAGCTGTCTGAGATTAAAAACCCCCGAGGAACATCAAAACACATTTACAGCTGAAACGGAAAAGAGCAAAAGATTTGTTGGGGGACTGATTTCAAAATATTTATTCATAGAAAGCCTGTCAAACCAAACCCAGACATATTCATGTTGCTAATGTTGTCGCTATACCATACTGTTATTCTATCTACAAAAAGAAGAAGTTGTTTCAAAAAGAAATTTGAATTTGAAAGCTTGTCTAGAAAAATAAAAATTTATATTTTTATATGTGATTTGAATTTTCTGTCCTAGTTAGCTTTTTGGTCATTACAGCTTACACTTAGTTTAAAGTTAACGTTACTGGCTCATTTAGATTCGAAATGATTGTCAATTTTTTTCAATTTTTTTGTTAATTGTAACTCACACATACGTTAGTTAAACTTAAATGTTGGCAGACTTTGATTCAATTTTTTCACCTATTTTTTTCTGATTTCTTAACCGTTGTCTTACAAATACATAGTCCCATAATTGAACCATAGATACAGTAATCAAAATGTCTTTAAGATATGGTTGTTATTCCTCTAATAAAAGAAAATCCTCCCATAAATTGCGAGCTCCTACCTTAAGTTTGACAATATCCAGATCTTCACCTTCAGGCTGGCATGTTTCTTCTGCCAGAGCTTCGTTTTTTGACAACCAATCAGAGGCAGCCAATAAACCCGAATTGAATTCTTGCCATTCGATTGAATTCTTGATGAGCTCCTGTTTCCGCCTGTGTAATCGATCACGGACTCTCAAATACTCAATATCCAGGGCCTGGAGACGATTCTCAATGGCCTCTTGGTCGTCTGGCGGCACTAGTTTTATGATGTGTCTGGACTTGGCTTTTACCGCGCTAATGATTGCCTCTTGAAGTTCTAAGTTGTCGCGTAGCATCTACAAAAACAAAAAGCACTGTTGGTGAACACGCCCAACGGGGAAGCTTTCCGGCTTTTGAATTCATTAATGTTATCTCATGATAAATTTAAAAACTAGGTCAGTCACTGTTAACTCTGTTCGTCTGGTTTAAATCTAGTAGCCTCCTGGTATGAAAAATGATTTTTAAGTGAAATTAAAAACGAAAACTAGGGTGTTTTTGATCGCAACCCTTCGGGCATTTGCTGAAAATAATAAAATAAGGAAGAAGACTACGGGATACAGGCATACATTATAAAACCAGCGTCTAGAATTTGTTCGTTTTGATCGCCCTCAAGCTGTTCAATTTGTGAAACAATATTTACACGGAACATCACTGGCTGTTTATATAAAGCATTCGCTCCATAATTTCCATAAGATTCCCAGCCGCCACAGGAAAGTTCTTCACTGATTGGGCCATTCAATTGCTCACCAAACACTCTTAGGAATCGGTCCCATACAGCGTTATCAAACATTAATTTTTCATGATATTTTAGGCAATACAAAAGGTATTTGTTATGTGGCCGCATCAATCTTCGTTTATCTGATTCTGACTGACTGTACTTCAAGTGGCGGGACTAGAAGTCTGGAAGCTTGTTGGCAGTTAATAAAATATACTATAATCATTAGACTTCTTACTGATATTAACATAAGAACGTCGTTAGGGCAATATTGAATTTGCTTTAGTATTTTTCAACACAAATGAATATAATAAATAACGCAAATTTTTYCCCCCTCTTTTTCCAAATTATATTTATCTTTGCAAAAGGCAAACATAAACAAACCAGCAGACAAGCGCGCGCCTTCAATGTTATATTCACCTGTAGGTGAATCGATAACAGCATAAGACGTAAATTGTGACCAATGAGCGCGCTGGGTGATCATGATAAGACATTGTGGAATGCCAAGGGGGCAACAGTTGGAAACTTATAGACTGCATAGCTGCATGTCAGAGTGTCTTTTCATATGATTATTTCTACCCAAGAGAGCATAAATAACAGAGGGAAACTTCTTATTGTGGGTTGGGCTATTGGGCTCCCGTGCGTCTTCAACTTGCGCGCGTGCGCTCTTTCCGTTTCGTTTTTAGTGAAGCACGGGAGTAGGGTAAGGCCAAACTTAAACTGCATCCGGCTTCTAAAAATAACCCAACGGGGATTTTACATGGCGCGCGCCACAACAAAAAGTTTCCCTCTCTTATTCATACTTTCTTGTTTTAACCACTTTGATACTACCCTATTAGAAAGGTCGAAGTTTATACAATGGTAATGCATGATCTATCTCTATCTCCGTTCAGTCATATTAACATTCATGAATTGGGAGATGGGGGAGGGGGGGCCGGATAGAGGGGGCACCCTTCAACATACCCACCCCTCAAATCCAAACCCAAATTAACACTAAAATTTACGCTCCCACGGCCTTGACAATTACAACGGCTTACCATGTGAGAGCTTTGTAGTTCATCAATATGACCTTGATTGACATACAGATCTAAGGATTTATCCATCATGACGAGGTTTTGGAAACATGTTTCGATTTCCGCTTGGTATTCCTGCCATTTCCACAGCGTATCTTCAAACTCTTCTTGTTTTTCTGCTACTTCGCCTTCCAAACGATCACACCGTTGTTGAAGACTCGTTAGCTGATTCTCCAGTATCTGGGAGATAAAAGGGTTACATATATTTTACAACTATTTCAAAAAACGCTGTCGGTCAGATATCTGAAATCTCAGACAAAAAGCAAATTGTAATAGATTCACATTCACAGTAGAACGTAGTTTCACTTTAGATTGGTACATATGAAGCATACCATTTGAGTTTGAAATGCGATTTTTTTGTATCTTAGCCACAAAAATCCGTTTAGATTCAGATCGTTCAATTAAGATCTCCGAACGACGTTGTTTTGCAATAGGTGTATACACTGTCTGTGGTGCATGTAAAGTGGCTTATGCACTAAAAGCCTGCATATGAGAATCTAGTAATTAAGCAACTATTAGCCTAAAAAATTCCATTTAGACTCCCTTTACGACCTGTTTTAGCCTACGATTTGAAACAGGTTCTTATTTCATTAAATTAAAAAAGAAAAAAAAGAAAAGAAAAAAAAACCACAATAGGTATAAAGGTTATAAAAAGATATGACATAACCTAGAATAGGGTTTCTATTTGATTAGATTTCAGCCATTTACACTGCAAACGTTTCCCAACTACAGGTGCAGACAGAGCTTTCTCCTGTTACTTATTTAGTATTGACGCTGGAACTTTACTACACTTATTTCGTCACTCTGTTCATAAACGTTTTCAGGGAAAAGAACAAGGGTGGATAGCTGATAACGGACGAAGTTCATAATGTAGACTACATGTAGAGTGCCTCTTTTCCTTCAGTCAAAAGAGTTTTAATAGCTTCATTAATTTGAATTTTTTTCACAAAACCGCGGGATATCAAGCTTTTTTAATTTCTTCCTCAAAGCAATGAGAATCCCTTTCTTTGCAACTCACTCACATGACGTCTGCTTAAATTTTATTTTATCATCAACATCATTATACCAATAATAATAATAAAATACAACATATACCAATAATAATAATAATAATAATAACAATAATAATAATAATTATTATTATATGGATATCTTTTATATCCACGTCATATAAGGAGGTGGGACATTAGGGATATTATAAGAACATTTGCTACTTGAAAATACAAACACCTAAAACGTCGATTTGCACTTGAAATAATGCAGTAAAATCGAATCAAAATCTTTCGAGAATTCTGCATTTAAGTCACAAATCTCATATGAGATAAATTTGCTTGCTGATGTTGTTTTCTGCTGAAGAATGCACCTACCTCTCGTTCCTTGGCAGGTGAAGTACTAAATATTTCCTGACATCGACTACTTAAATTATCAACAGACCCATGTAGAGACGACACTTCCGTGCTTAAGACCTGAAAAAAATAGTAATAAATAAAATCAATACACTCGGAGGCAGCTTTTTTCCTTAAAACGAGTAAAAATAGCCCAGTCACGTTTACTATCTAGTTTAATAACCACTACATCTAGAGAGCTGGAGTCATTACGATAAATGGATGCTACTTGTCTTTTATTAACGTCAAAAATGGTGCACTCGATTTCAAACAAGATCAAAACAGTAGCTTTCGTATGAAAATCCATACATCATAACAATGTCCACGGGGAAAAATTTACGCTTAATTTTACTTAAATTTCGCAAACTTACCTCGTAATTTTCGCGTAGGTTTTCCACTTTTCCATTCACAAGGCTGATACATTTTAAATCCTCTGTGGAGCTTTGCAGTTCGTTTAGTTTTTCTGATACGCCGAGTATCTCGGTCTCTATTTGTTCAACCTCGTCGGATTTTGCTTCCAGTAGACAAATGTTGTCAGTAATCGAAGAGCGGAGGGCATCCCATCTTTCTTTAAGGTTTGTAACTTGTGTTTCCACATCAATGTTATTCTCCGGTGAACAGGATTCCATCATCACAGAAAGCTTTCCTTTTTCGCAGGCTGTCTCTAAGACCGCCAGCTTTTCCTCGAAGGCAGTTTGAAGCTCCTGACAAGAAAGCATTAATTTTATAACATGTTTATTTACAAACTACGATCAAACATCTCGGATACCTCTGTAATAGGGACATGCACCGCTCACTCACTTACACAGACCGACTCCAAAATACACAAAGAACACCACAAAGACCAGAGCTGTGTTTTTATTATAGGAGATTGATTCAGTTGTTATCGAACTCGACTCGGCATGAATTCACTTTGTGTCAGCGAGTGAATAAATGCAAGATTGAATTAATAACTTAAACAAACATATAAAGCTTGAAGTTTCAAAAATGCATATGTTCCGCAAGATGACCTTTAAAAAGTCCTGTCAGTCATTTTGGACAAAGTTTAGAAAGAAATAAAGTGCTTTCACATTCGACGTTTTCATTTCCTTGTTCAATAAAGACAATTCTACCAAATATGTAAACGTCATATTTGACAATCAATCCATCTAAATTGCCTTTCCAAGTGTAATTTCTGTACAGGATTGATAATAGACCTTTCCCGAATTTGCCTGAGTGACCACAAAACAATGGCTTTTTTCCGAAGTCGAGGCCGAACAAGATAAAATACAGTAAATGTATGAGCACATCAAGTCCAACCTCGACTTGAAGCCATTGTTTCGTGGTCAAAGCAAATTCGGTAAAGGCTTTTTCGTCTGTCAAGAGAGGCAAGTATTTTTGCATTCAATTCAAACGGGACAAGTTTTGACAGAATCAGTTTCACTCGATAAAACAACGTAAATAGTAAATGGAGATTGTATTTGAATATATTTTAAAAAGTCGAAATAATACCACGACGAAATTAATACTAACCTACAATACTACTTATCTAATTACCATCACAAATTGAATTTATATTATCTTTTTAAAAATACGAAATTAGTTAATTGAAAGTGTTTTGAATTATGAAGTACAATAAACGACTCTTTTACACTTTGTACTATTGAGTTCACGTGCTTCGTAAATCCACCAAAATTCAAGTACTTCCAATACTACAATAATCTTCTAAAAACCGGTTTCACCTGATCTACTCTGGTGCTGTAGCCAAAACAACCAATTTTGATCCAGAACTGAGAAGGTTCATTATATACATGGAATAAAAATACTAGATAATGTTGACAAAACCAAAATTGGATATTTTGAATAAGAATTTGAAATGTGAGACCACGTCTCACATCGCATTTAGAAAACACTAACAACTGAAATTGAATGGAAAATCGGGATGATAGTGATGTCATGACAATACAGGAAAGGGTTGCTATTCTGTCAAGATCTATATCATATTCGAAGCCGCCATATTTAGCATTAGAGATTAAAATCAATATTACTGTTCTAAGTTTCACGCATTCGAAAATCTCGTATACTAAAAAAAACTGTTTATTAAACATGCGCTAAATGAGCACTAGATCATGAATACGTTCTGGCAAGGTCAAGAAAGAGCTGTCATGTTACGATAGCTGGACTTAAATTATTCAGAAAACCAAGTAATAATTTTGCTGGAATTGCTTTGCTATCATATAAAGGACATAAAATGCCACTAAATAAGAACCACAAAAATAAATAAATTAAATAAAGTTTTTTGAAATGAAGTGAAATGTTTAGAACATTTTTTGGAGAAAAGAAAATTTGTTTAGGTTTTGATATTAAGATCAAGGAAGTTCACGAAAATACTGAGCATGGGATTAATAATGCCAAAAAAGGATTATAAATGGAAAAATCAAATCGTACTGTGGAGCTCTGACGTCAAATGGATTCGAGAGAGAGAAATTTGGAGAGACAAAGACGTTAGATTAAACTACAAACTAAACACAATGAAGGTTTAGAATTATTTATGCATTGAAAGAAAGTATTGAAAAAAATATTTCGGCAAGTTGGAAAATAAAATGGAAAAATTTAAAACCCTCTTATCATTCCAGAACAAATAATTCAGTTTTGCTAAGACTTGTTTTTTACTGTTTTCTTTTGGTAAGACAAACAAATGGACACAAAACACAGAAGGAATTTGCATTGAAGTTCGCCTGCCAAGCAATGACTCATTAATTAAGTTTGCAAAGACAAAAAGTACAACGACAACAATACTTGAGGCGAAGGAAAATATTAATAATTGAATATTTGGATGTCATCAGTTACCAAATAAATCTACCTTCAAACGAGAGGTCTTTTGCTCGGTGTCACTGTTGAGGTTATTTCCATTCAACTCATCCTCAGCACTTGCTAAAAAAGATTTCATTTCACTGACAGTTGCTTGGTACTGCGCACGGAATGACAAAGTCGCTTGGAGACTTTCTTTAACAGAAGAGCCTTCATTATACGCCTCCTCCAATCGACGAACCGAATTGGCTACATCTTCATCGTCTGTGGTGAGCTTCGAGTCGTCTTCGTCCACCGCCGCCATCAGAGATTTGAGGATTTCCAACCTATCGTCCAAACGCTGAGAATATAATAAAAACAAGGCCAGCTGGTCAGCGAATACGCTGTATAATGCTAATCATAGTTTACCGACGCAAGAACACATGAGGTTATTTTGGGAACGAGTGTGAAATTACTTCCTTTCACGGGTATTTGTCGACAACTTTTTAAGAAACAGCGAATTCAAGATTTACAAGTTCCTCTAAAAAAATATATGAGAAAGTAATTACTTTAGAATTTATTGGCTATAAATTAGGAATTTCTATTGTTTTCCTTTTTTTTAATTTGTTCCGATTTCCAAATACAAATAAAAAAATAAAAAAATGATAAAAAAAAAAGATTTCGCCTGAGCCATTGTTTTGTACCCAATTATCAACGAAGAATGTGTATGACACAACAGGCAAACAGAGCTTATAGATTAGCTTCCGTGGACAATATACAAAATAAAGGCGTCGACACGGAATGACGTGTGCAACTGTCTTTTTTTCCATGTTTTTTATGTGTACTTGGAGTTATTTCTTGAAGAAAAAGAAAACGTGCGTGTGTGCTGTGTGCAGTTATAAAGCACGCGGGGGTTGGCAGAACACGAGAGAAGTGTTAGGAGAAGTACGACGCGTAGCGGAGTGCTTCTCGACACTTATCGAGTGTTCTGCCAATCCCCAAGTGCTTCATAACTCCACACAGCACAGCATGCAAGTTTTTTAATTTCTTTTATAAAATACAAATTACAGGAATGACGGAACTAAAAGTGCGCGCGCGTGCTATGTGCTCTCATAAAGTACGCGCCCAGCCAATCAGTACGCGAGATTATTATTACTCTGTCATATGATACAGGTTAATGACCACAATCTGCCTTGTTCGTGAATTTCTAAGATTCAGAGGAAGCAACCACTCAGTCAATTAATAGAACATGGTGTCACGTGACGATCATAAAGCACCTTTGACCCAACTTATAAAATAGTTCATACGACTCACCTCGCATTGTTTTCGAAGCTCTTCAACATTCTCGTGTTCTGATTGGTTTATTTCTTTAATAAGTTGATCGATTTCCAAAGCTTCGTCTTGAGCCCGCTGTATCTTGTCTAGAAACTGCGGGTCAAATGTCGTCTCGTCTTCGAGGTYAGCGCACTTTGCTAGAAGCTGATCGCGCGTGTTACGCCATCGTTCATTTAGACTCCGCAGCCTTTCTCGTAGAATTTCCTTTTCGTCTTCTGGTAGGTCGGAGAGCAATTCTTCACCTGTCTGATTAGCGTGCTTCAGATCTTCTTCGTTCAGTTGTTGGAGTAATTCCTTGAAAAAAGAGAGAGGAAAATAGATTGAGTTTCACTACGGTATACCAAGCATACATGGACATGCCTCTTGCCGTTTTCCTGTGAAAAACGTGTTCTGAACAATTCAATACAAGGACTCCTCTCGAAATTATCCTAAAAATTGTCATTTTTTCTCTTTCTTATTTCATTGTTAAATAGAATAACGAACGATATGTCAATAACAGAATAATGGAATAGACATTAGGATATCATATCACTTACATGGGAGGTATGGTCAAACACGAATCATTCAATTGAGGCTTTAGGGTAAAGCGGATCTGAATGATCCTTTGAAACTACATTGAACAGCATTGATTTGTGCTTGAACACTGAGTTAGTCGATGCACGAAGAGCAGTCAGAGTGTCCCCCAGTAATTAGTTTCATTCATTTTATAGGCCTTATTCGTGGTATGACAATGTTTTCCCAATTCAGCGTGACAAACCTCCAGAGGATTCATTTTCCTTTGTTTTTACTCTTCGAAAAATTCATGAGTATCCCAAAAGATACGAAAGGAGTAACGATGATATCCCGACGAGTTTCAAAACAATAGCTCTTCATTCCCCCAGAGGTTTGTCACGCTGAATTGGGAAAACATTGTCACACCACGAATAAGGTATATTGGTAAAACGAATGCAATATAAAATGTGTGAGTGGGTGAAATAAAATTTATCATTTTCTAAAAGGGCGTAAAAGCATAGAACAGGGCGCAGAAGCCGCGGGGAAGAAGACATATAAGAAGCGAGTAATTAAAGAATCAAACTAAAAGTCTAAATCCTTGAATGTCAAAAATCCTTGAATGTCAAAAATCCTCACAATTTAAAATCCATTACCAAATTGTGACGGTTTTTCGGTTTTTCAGAGTTGCCGTGTTCAATTAAAAGGATATTTATCGTTGACTAGCTTAGACTGGACGCTTAAGTGCCCAGTATTAATGGATTTCGTATCATATTGCGGGTGTTTGATAAAACGGATAAAACGGTTCCATTGATCTGAAAAGTCCTTTGTTGGTCACGTGACTATTCCTGAAAAATCTTTAATTAGTTCTCATGGCCTTCACATAACTGAGTTCCAAAAGAAAACGCAACAAGTTTTCTTTAATGAGTGAAAAACATTTACCAACAAGCAAGCAAAAATGAGACAAAACAGAATACATATAACATAATCGAAAGCAGGAGTAGTGCTTCGTACAGCAAAATGATAAACGAATAAATCTCTAGAAAACGTTTAACATAGTGTAGCGTATTACCGCTGTACACTACGATCGATTGTACGGTTATTTTYCCGCGCCTTATAAACAAAAGCAAAAACTGAAAAGCACTACCTTTTCTTTTGTCTACCTAAGAAGTTCATAAATCAAGCCTTGCACAACAGTGATGGACCTTCTTTTCAATCTATGCATTTGAATTTTAAAAATTTTTACTCGCTCCTAGCGATTGTCGTGTGTGTTTATAACTAAGACTTAAGAAATAAATCCCTATAGCATCACTAATACAAAGTGAGGTTTTTCCCCCAATTTGCATCTTCCAAAATTTTCTTAATATTTAGCAGTAAAGACGCGAAATAGCTTGGCGATTAAAATACTGTGTACATTCATCTTGTAACTTCAACAGTCTTATTTTCTCTAACACAAATCTTACTCTTCATTTGAAGCAGGTGGCAACTTCTGTCTAAATATACATCGTAAACTTTGATTAAATCCAAAAGTAATTCATAATTTCTCTCAAAAGGACAATTTTTGGTAGAATTATATTTTCATGTTTGATTCTTCATTATCCCTAGGGACGCTAAACGAAAACCCTTTTCAGAATTTGGTTAGTGAAAAACAAACGATGGATAAAGACACTTCAGAATGGATTATAATGACTCACCAAATGGAAAATACGCTATGACAAGAGCCTAAATTTAAAAACGGCCTTGTTTTTAGACATGTTTTTCCTAGAAACTGACCTCGGAGTTGCCACTGCTGCGAGGTTCGTCTACTTCGTCCGTGTTGCCAGCTTCAAGCATTTAAAAAAATACATAACGATCAAAGATTACTCCACAAAATATCAATAAAACAGACAATACAAATAACGATAAGAACGAGATATCCATACTTCTCCGAAACAGAAGATGAAAAAGCTGCAAAAAAGCAATCATCACATGCTTCGAATACGATCTTTTACGATCTCGTTCGACGAATCATTCGTTGAATACAAATTAACGAAAAATTTAATATTCAAGATTAAAATTCATAGCGAACGTTCTCTTTCTCTTAACAACAGTTTATAAACAAGACGAGAATATGTAAATTAATTGGATAACGGCGACAAAGATAGTTCTCTCAAACTCCACTTTCCATGGCGACATTTAAATTATGGACTTCATCGAGAATGTCAGGTTAATTGATTGACTCCCCTTTATTCGTTTCTGTCGCATCACAACGTGTGACTGGCAAATTTACTAGCGAGCTAGGCACCTGGTGGGGATTCTCATTCAATGCGTTACTCTCTCTACCTCACCAGGACAACTTACCGGAGAATTCTCCTCGACGCAGATACAATAGAATATTTTGGGTACCACATTCATATCAGTTCTAGACTCATTTTTAATTCGGTACGCGGACTGCCTTAAATGTTATAACGTTACAATGAAGAGAGGCTAAGAGAAAAATTATCTAATCCCGTGACGCACAAAAACAGCAAATGCCAGGTGAATATACATACTTATTTGCACAAGTCTATAAGTAATGATTTTAAAGAGGTAGTAGTACAGATTTCCAACCGTGTTTAAAATCTTCAGCGACAGATAAGAACATTTCTAAGTCTCGTCATTATATAATTCATTGAAAGTGCTTTCTAGATACGTTGATGTTATCTTTAAATTTAAAAGTAAATAGTTATATTTAATGTCCGCAAAAAGGTAACTGGTCAAACGGGGCAAAAAGATAACGCTTTATCACTACCAAAATCCTTTGCGAGATTTGTTTTGGCAATTGATAAAGATGTAAATGAAGTCTATAGTCAAACAAGTGGTCTATAGTTTCAAGAGCACATTTGGAAATCATGCACAAACCAAATAAATTCAACTCAAAAAGATAATTTGTTCCCGTTACCTAGGTAACGGCGGTAAACCTACCTTGTATGAATTGATTTGACAAATCGCATCTGTTGGTGATTTAGGATGGGAACTCTCCAACTGACATTTCGCCAAAACCGTCTCCAAGTCTTTTGTCACTTCTTCGAAATTAGAGCGCAAACGAAGAAATTCTCTCAAGCTCTTTTCTGCTTGCTCCAATCTATTTCGGGTATCTTGGACGTCCTGGAGAGCTGTTAAAGCCTCCGGGGAACTCGATGTCTGAGTTAAGCTCTCGCCGATAGCTTGGCTGTCCATAAGCTTTGGAATTAAAACTTGTAGGTCCAATATTTTCTCGTTCACTAGAGAGTAATCGAGACTAGAGTTCTTGGATTTTAAGAGTGTACAGCTGTTTTCAATGAGTTTTTTCGATTCACTAATCCAATCTTCCAAGGTTTGTTTCTCAGACATTGCGGCTTTTAATGACTCGCAACAAGTGGATAGCTTGCGTTGTAGCTCGTTTCTAGTCGATTCTACGTTTTTTAACCAATCTTGAATGACGCACGCACCTTCAGGGGGTAGTCCTGTCAGGATCTGTGTGCTTTTCTCGAGGATGTCCTGATAATGATCTTTCGTTTTATTCACCTTACCAGCAAGAGTTTGACAACTTTCTAGACGAATCTTTATGCGTTCTAAGTCGACTTCATTGTCTAATTTCAATTCAACACCAAGTTCAGCCAAGTATTTCTCGCATACCTGTGTATACTCCACGCATTCTTCCTTTAGACCACACGCCTGCTCGAGTAGAGAAATCTTGCCTTTCAGTAAACTCTGAAGAGCTGTCGTATCGTCTATTGTATTTTTTAACTCGGCTTCGATCTTAAGCTCGATAGAACAGTCATTGTCCTTTTTTATTTCAGAAATACGTTTTTCTGCTTGGAGCAATCTTGATCCACCAAGTTCAATTTTTGCAAGACTTGTTTTAAAAGCACCAATATTATCCTTAATTATGGTGTCATCGTCTACGATGACATCAAAACTCAGAGAAGCTTTTATGTCATCCATGACAAACCTATGTTCTCCTATTTCTTCTGCAATTTGATTGAGTTCATTAGTGCAATGCTGAATGGTTTCGGTTTTGTCAGTTATCGCATTTCTTGCCTCTTCTAGCTTTTGTGTTAAGAAACTGACTTTTTCCAAAATTTCAGTTTTTTCGGGATCGTTTTTCATTTCATGCGCTTTTAGCGAAAGGCGATCGACAAACAAGGCCTTTTCATCTAAAGAACACTCCCACGCCATATTGTCCAAAACAGCAGATTCAAAAGGATCTTCATCCGGATCCATAGAAGGTGGGCTTTGAATAGAGGAAGTAACGTCATCCACCCATTGCTCTATGTCGGAAAGGTCTTTACTAAGAGCTTTTTGGCCGGTCTTTTCTTTTTCAAGTTTCTCCAGCAAATCAGATGCCTTGTTCTTTGTAGCTTCCCAACGGCAAGTAAGAACGTTCAATTTGGCTTTTGGGTCATCGTCTTGCTCGTAGGCCACAGAAGGAGCCTCCGCAACTCGTCCAGACAGATGATCGAGATCTTCCCGAAATGACTCAATACTCGAACACAGTTGCTGCACTTGATCGATTCTTTCACTTACAGAACCTTCCCTTTCAACGTCCAAAGCACGTTCTAATTCCCCTACTTGAGTGAGTCGTTTAGAATACTCTTTGTCAAAATCGCATTTTCCATCGGAGAGGCGTTGAAGTTCTTTTAGCTTTTCATCGAGTTGGGTCTTTAGTTTCCCCCAGTCTTCACTTATTTGACTGGCTCGTTTTGAAGCTTTGGAGTCACCTGTCTGGTGGTCCGCAGAAAACTTGTCCGACTGTTCTCTCAAATCGACCATGTGACTYTCTCGTTCATCCATGTCTGCTTTTAGACGTTTTAGCTTTTCCATTTGGCTTTCAATAGTTTCAACAGTACATGAAAGATCAGCTGGTGTGGCAGCTTTGTATATTGTAAGCATGCTTTCACAGTGTGCGGAATCCTTCTCGAATTTTGCAAAATCGTGTATCTTCTGTTGAACCTCGGCAACTTCCATTGCAAGCTTTTCTTCGACGTGATGGTATTTATCTTTGAGTTCTTTTAAATTCTCTTCTAAAGAATTCTGTTCATCTACATTTGCACGAGTAGTAATTTGATCAGCGTTGTACAATAAGCAGTCCAAATCATTTTTTGCTGTTTCTAGCTGAGCTTGCGCACTCTTGAGGTCCCCCAAAACGCGATTTGCACCAGATATGTCAGCCGAGTCAATTTCCATGTCACCTATTGTCTTCAAGACAGCTTCAACTTGATCTTTGCAGGTTTGCCTCGTTTTATTCAATTCCTGCACATCAGCTAACCATGTTTCCGTGTCATCATGCTTTATAATTGCCTCCATTGTAGCAGCTTGCCATTCTTCCTTGACACAATCGATCTGATTTTTTAATGCATCATGTGAAGCATCTGGCTGACATTCCATCATTACTCTGCTTGTGTCCTCAAGTGCAGCGATCTCAGATTCAAATGCCTTCAAATGCTCAATTCTATCCTTTCGACGTCCAAGTTCCATTTCGGTCGCATCCACATTTATCGAAAAATCAACATCGTGGGGGTCTTCTTCTTTCATCCGAGCAATAACATCGGAGCAATGTTGTAACTGCTTGAGAAATACAGTTTTCCCTTCTTCAAAGGCAGTTAAGTTTTTCTCAGTGTTCGAAGCATTTTTGCCTACACTTTCAAGTTTTGCTCCTAGGTTTTCAAGTTTACGTCTCATATCGTCATCTCTTTGGGATGCCTGCTGAAGCACTTCTGAATTCAAAATGGCTTGAACTTTATCCTCGTATACTGGTAAATCACTAACTAATTTCTTGACCTTGTTGAGCTTTTCTTGCACCGTATCTTCACTACCATCCTCAATATCAAACGGAGTTTCAGAACACATTAACTCCTCAGCTTCTGAGATCCAATTGCAGCATTCCTCTAACTGCTCTTGGTTGGTCTTGATCTCTTCTACCTTACTTTTGCATTCGTCCACTTTTCCTGCCAAAGACTGCTTGACACTTGAAATTCTTTTCTTGACATCATCAAGCTTTTTGGATTGTAAATTTGAAAGAAGAGGGGACGTACATTCGTTCACGAGACTGGAGAGTTCTTCTTCCTTAATTGGCATTTCTTCTTGCAAAAGACTCAGTTCATTCAGGTTCTCAAGTGGGTCTTGAGTACCAACCACACCTGCACTCAATGGTTCTGATCTATCTAGCCACTGTTCCAATTCAACAATCGAATCGTCTAATTTTTGATTTTCTGAGAGGCAAGTTTCGAGATTCTTTATTCTCTCTTGGAACTGACATTCTAAGTTAGCCATGCTTTGAGAAACATTTTCTAGATCACTTAACAAGGAGTCCCGAAGTACAGGTGAAATGTATTCAAATTCATTTTTCAGCCTCTTTTTCCCGTTGTTTAGTTTGTCGATCAATGATGATATTTCTGAGTTCAGGTTTCTGCACTCATCCAACATATTTTCTACTTCTTCTGAACTATCAAACGTCGGCAGTTCTTGTTTAAATGTGCTCTCTTTCTCCTGCAGCCATTCCATACATTCTGAAACACGTTTCTCAACATCTTGGACAAATCCAAGATAGCCCTCAACTTCTTTAAGTTTTTGTGAGACTTCAGTTTGTAGACTGGATATTTTATCTTGAAGCGTCGTGACTTTATTTTCATTGCTGTCCTTAAAACTGCTGTTTAAGTCAACTGAAGATTTTTCAACCTTCATTTTCAGAGATTTTACAAAAGATTCGTATGACAAAGTTTCTTCATTCAGATCCTTGAGCTTTTTAATCGAATCGGATATTTCGTCTACTTTTTCGGCGGAGAGTATCAAAGACGAAATCTCTTCTTCGGCACTTTCAATCCAAGATGAAACTTCACTAAAACTACTACTCAGTTCTTGCTGTAATGCCAAATTCGATCGTATCTCGAGGGCTTTCTCTGTGAACTGCACTTGTAGGGCTTCCCACCTGTCAATCAATTCACTCTTCTGGAATTCAGTATACTCTTTCAAACCCTCCAAATCTGAACAATCGACAGTTGCTTTGATGACATCTATATTTGGTATGCAGTCACTCTGTTGGACAATTTCACTGAATCTTTTAATCCTGTCATCGAGGTAACATTGCAGTTCCTCGGCACTTTCAAATACGGGAACATCCTCTGAGTTAAGTTCTTGCAATTTTGAAACCACAGTTTTGCATTTGGAAAGTTCTTCATCAAAGGTACCTAATGCTCTTTCCTGTTCATCTAGCAGGTCACCTTTCTTCATTACTTTGTCTTTTAGATTTTCGAATATATTTTTCAAAGTCAATGCCTGCGCTTTGAACTTTTCATCACTGCCTTTGTGCTCGTTAGCTTCCTTTAAGATTTTATCGATGTCTTGTTTTTTAGATGTCATCTCACTTTGAATGTTTCTAACACTTTTTATGTTATCCTTCAAGGAATCACGTTCGATTCCATTCATAATCATATCTAGCTGTTCTTCTTCAGACATAAGCCACACAATTAATTCTTGAACATTATTTTCCAGCTCTGATGATTTTCTGGTCTTTTCGTCTATTAGTTCGATCTTCGCTTTAACCTCATCATCAATTTTTGCAGCCATCGATCGAAACTTTACTATGTCTGACTGAACTTGTACCTTTTCAGCATCAGAAGCATTTACAGTTGCGCTGTGGGCGTAGTTAATAAAGGACTGCACAGGACTATCCTCGCTAACCAAAGCACAAGACATGTCCTTTAGCTTTTCAATGTTTTCTTGTGAAGAACTTTTATCATCTTCATTGCAAATGTTTTCAAGTTGTTTTTCCATCTCCGAAATCCATTGACCACAAGCCTCTCGATGCTTCTCGTATTCTTTTTTACCTTCAAGTTTTTTGTTAAAAGCATCAAGATTTTCCTTGCTTTTTTCTTTAACCTCGCCTAGAACTCTCTGAAGTTTACCAAGCTCTGCTTCCTTTGCTTTTCTCTGTCCTGGCTTTAGTTTTCCAAGCATTGAATCGCTTTTCTGCAGAAGTTCCTCAGCTGCGATCTCCGAAGAAACTAACGCTGCATTGGCTTCCTCTACCTGTTTTTCCAGCACCGGTATCTCAAGCACATGCACTTCTTCAGTAGATTTTGCCTCGGCTTGAGAAATTAAGTTCAGGCACCGCTGAAGTTCGTCATCCAGATTTTGATCTTCCGCCATTGCAACATGATTCTGCTCCATTGTTTCATTCACATCCATTTTGAACTTTTGTATTTTGTCAAACAAATCGAAGGTACGAGTTGTTAGAACCTGGCCAGGGTTTCCTAGTTCTTCAAGAAGGTTCTTGCTCTTGCTATCCATAACGGACAACTGAGCTTCGCACAATTCTACTTCCTCAAGTAGAGCTTGTAAATTATGGACCTCCACGTCGGGTTCGGAATCGAACGAAACGATTTCATCGAATCTTTCTTTTTTAGCGGCGATCTGAGTCTCTACTTTCTTCATCTCATCACTGATTTTTCGTAGGCTGTTGACAGCATTTTTGAATTCCAGTTCTTGATTCTCAAAGTCCCGGCTAATGGAATTGAATTCTTTCTCTAGGTCATTCATCAGCGTTTCATTGGCTGCTACATTTATTTCTCCTTGATTTTCATCTTCTAAGATCTCCTTTAATTCATCATTGAGTTGTGATACCTTTTCAAGCATATTCTTTCCTTCCTCGAGGTTCTCTCTTACTTTTTCGAATTCCTCCAAGGTACCATCAAGACTGGTTGGATCAATGGTTGATACACTAGGCAATGACTTGGATTTGATTTCATCGATTAACATTTGAAGTTGAGCAACTTGCACTCCAAACTTCATTTGCTTGCTTTCCATCTCACTTCCTTGTCTTCCCAGTCTTCTTCTGCGTCCACTTAGTAGGCACTTTAGAGCAACCCAGTTTTCTTTAAGCTTGTCGAGACATTCATTTAACGACTCTTTCTCGGATCCAGCCAAGGTTTCACTAACAGTCTCGGCTTTCTCGATTAGTGTCTCTACGGAGTTACTTTCCGAACCAACAGCAGAACGTGAACTTTCTTTGCCATCTGGAAAGCTCTTGATTAGTTGTTGTACCCAAAGCAATCGATCGMCCAACTCTTGTTTCAAACCTATAATGCCAGGAGTCTCTTGAGCTTCTTCGTCACTTGCCTCTCCAAGGTACTCCTTCAATTCCTTTTTCTTATCACTTGCTTGTTCTTGTAGTTTCGTCCATTCTTCTTCCARTCGTACAAGCTGCTCCTTGACCACTTCTCTTTCCTCAGGGGGGAGTTTTCCAACAAGACCTTTGCCCTTGTCAAGTACCGACTCAATGCAAGACTGCCGTCTTTCAATCTCTCCACAAAGTTCCAGATGACTTGATAGCTCCCTTCGCACGGCGTCTTCGTCATTTGTGTCAAGGTCAAACAACGCAATGGCTGCTCCTGCTTCTTGCATCCACTTCACACAATTCTCAAGCTCGTTATAATACACTGATTGTTCAGCGATGCACTCTTCCATTTGAGAGCCATAATCATCAGATAGTTTCTTAATATTAGTCCAGCGAAGGGAGAGGGTTTCTAGCTCGTGTTTGATGTGTTCTCGTTCTTCCCCAGGAACACTGGAGGAGAGTTTTCGCCCCTTCTCCATCAGGTCATTRACGACAAGTGAATTTTGTTGCAGCTCGTTGTACAGTCTTTCATGATTTTTTATCTCTTCCATTTGCTTCTCTTCGGGGATTGAAAACATATCTGTTTTTAGAATMTCCTCTGATCTTTCGAGCCACTGATTAAAATGCTCTAGCTCGCTCTCAAACGCTTTGCACTGCTCTCGAATTTCATTAGATTTTTCTTCGTTTATCGCAAGTTGCTCTTGAACTTCTGAAGCTCGTTTCTTGAGCTCTTGCGTTTTGGCCCAAGTTTCACTCAGCGCTTCAATTCGTTCGCTGTAGGCAGTTCTTTGAGAGTCAGGAACGCTTGACAAGATACTTTGACCCAAATCAAGAACGTTTTGAACTTTATCCTCTAGTCCATTTAAATCATYGGGATCGTACGTATCCGACATCAAACTTTCTGTCATTCCATGTAACTTTTCCATGCAAGAAGCGTAGTTCTCCTGGAAATTCTCCTGCTCATTAATGCATTTTGTCAACTCTTCTTTCTTCTCGTTTGTTAGTCTGTTCACTTTTTTCCAGAGGTCAGCGACTGCTCTCAGTTTATCCATTGTTTCTCTTCGTTTTGAAGGATTTTCATGAACAATAGTCTTTCCCTTTTCGCTKAGGTTGTTGATAAACTCTTTTTGGTTCTGCAGCTCAACTGATAGAGACTGAAATTCAATAAGAACCTAATAAATGGGACGATTTTTATAGTAATTTTAACTGTATGATAGTGAATGGTCTGCATAGCTCCGTTCCAAGGAGTAAAAATCATATGAATATTGGAAAGAGGACTGCAGATACAAGACTSGACCTCTCTTTTCTCCAGGCTCATGCTTTGCAATGCCAGGTCATATGGACTCGAACGCTAGATTTTTTATGGTGACGAAAAAGGGTAAAAGGCACATATAGACGTACTATTAATAAGGAACGTACCTCACAGAGAGCAAGCTTCTCTTTCATCGCTCCAGTATCAGCTTCTATACCAAACTCGTTAGACACAGAAGCTTCAACCTGATTGACCACATGAAAGCAACTTTGAAGTTGAGTATCGAAGTCTTGTTGCTGGAGTATTTTACGAATCAATTCCTCTTGTCTGTCCACTGCGCTGCGTATCACGCTTTCTTGTAATTTCTTCAAAATTTCCAATTGATTTTTCAGGTACTCCCTGTCCCCTTCAGGCAATGCACTCAGCAGCTCTTTGCCYCGAGAATTAAGCTTTTCTATGAAGGGCTGGGCCTTTTCCAGTTCTTCGCATATGACCTGCGATGAATAAAATGAAGTGCATGTTATAATTAATAGCAACTAATATTAATAATGATCTAATTAACAGTAATAATATTTCTAACAAGATGATGCCATCAGGAACGGTACTCGGAAAAACCTGGAATCTGATTGGTCCCCTGAGTCATTTGTGAATGATAGTGGCATTCGTTGATCATAAGACATGAGGCTCTTCCTCTTCCAGTCAGAGCAATTGGACAAATGAGGGAATACTCGGGTCACGTCACGTCACGTCACGTCCGTAACGCAAATTTACAAGTTATTCGAAATCAATAAATACCTTCACATCTGCAAGTTCTTTTTCCAGAGTAGCTAAATCAGAGACACCAATCAGCTGTGCGCCTAGGGATATCTCATAACTTCTTAGTTCATTAAGCTTGTCATCAAGATCTTTATTAAAGGACGTCCACTCGCTTATCTCATCCTCGACCGTCTGCAGTTTCTGTGAGATTTTATCGCTAAGGTCTGACCATCGTTTTTGTATAGTCTTTAGTTTCCCGTCGATGGAAATTCGTCCCTCGCTGTTGCACCTTTCACGAAGATAAGATCCTTTCTGAAGAACGTCTTCCAGGTTGGTAACTTTCCCTTCAAAGCTGTTTGCTAAGGCCTGTAAGAAATTAATAGATAAAGGTTAATAAACGCTGTAGAAATTATTCAAATATCGATTAACGATAACCTCATTAGAATTCTGTCGATGTCGATATTCGTACTATTTGTCTGGCTCTATTAAAGATATTTATCTTGCGTCACCTAATTAAACGCAAGCAATCGATGCACATTCTTTTCTTATGCTGGAATCATAGKTTTATTTTATTGTCGACATTACGGGATATCATTCCATACACCAGCAAAACAAAATCTGAAGCATCATAAAGTTAAGACACTGCCATTATCCAGTGCAACAATTTTTATTACCAGAGCGAGAAAAAGCTACAGCGATCAGAATAAAGTTTTAGTACCTTCAGCTTTGCAAGCTGTTTTTGTAATCCATTAAAGTCATTTTCTTTTGTGTTCTCGCTGTCATCGAGGCAAACTTCAGTATGGTTTAAGACATCCCCAAGTTGACCAACATCTTCTTCAAAGTCACACAAATCTGAGAGAACTTCTTTGAGATAACGGCTTCGTTGAGACACCAAATCCTTGACTAAACCCCACTTGTCGTTAATGGATTGGAGCTCAGGCTCAAAGCTTTCGTTTTCTTCAATCTTAGAGCTAATTTCTTGGCCTTTGATGTTTATGAAGTCCAGGATCAGCTCCTGCATACCCATTTCTTGTTTAAATTTCTAGAATAAATGCATTGAATTGGAATTTAAATCACACGTGAGCAGAGTTTATAAAGTCTCCCTCTTGATTCGAGGCTTTTTCTCCTGGTTCTTTGGTTACCACCAAACGCCTCTTATGCCCCACCCGTTAATGCTGAAAGGATTAAAAACACACACTAACCTTGTTGTTCTCAATTTGGTCCTTCAAGGTCTCGACGTCCGCGGGTGCGTTCCCACAGTTCTTGTTTTTTTCTTCAACGTCTGAGAGCCATTCATTCAGTTTGTCTCTATTCTCCTCGTACTCAGTCCACTGACAAAGAGTATCCTCCACCTCGGTCTTGACTGAGATAGTGTTCTGACAGAAGTCAGCCCAGTCTTCCTCTAGTTCGTTTAGCTGACTCTCCAGAGTTGTTTTACATTGTCCCGCAATAAGTTGCAGCAAGATGTCACCCTTGTTATAAACCTCACCGATTAACATGTCGTTCTTGTCCATCTCGTCAACAAGTACCTGTAAAAAAAAATCGTATTACGRGGGGAACGTTTCAAACCAACCTCATAACACAGATTATTACAAATACAATACAAGATCATTGGAACTTGGACGAGGACGAGGCAAAAATTTCGCGACGAAGCTATGACCAGTACTTGCGGACAACATTCAATGGAATCAAGGTGGTGTAGCGGTAATGTACTTGCCTCTCACCTCTAGGGCCTCAGATCAGATTCCTGGACTCTGGATCTCATCTGAGTAAAGTTTGTTGGGACTCTCCCCCCTTGATTCGAGGGTTTTTCTCCGGGTTCTCCGGTTTTTCTTATCTGCGCAAAATCTAACAAGCTAAATTCCGATTCGATCTGTGAGTTAGCCATGCCCTGATTTTCATCGGCCCAGAGGTTGTTTCAGGATTTGATAAAATTTGGAAGGTCATATCCCAAACAAGAAAGCTCCAAAGTATTTTTTACCTGCAGTTTCTCATCTATTTCCTCTAAGCAAGCTCTGTTCATCCAAGCTCCTTGACACTCCTCTAGTGTTGCCTGGGCTGGGTAAAACCAAGCACCCCACTCCTGAACACTTGTGTTATACTCGCCAAACTGATCAATCACACACTGCAGCTCGCCAGCAGTATCAGGCGCCAAACCAAGACCTTCTGTCAACTTTGTCTCAGCTTCAGTTAAGGAGGTCTCCACTTGAGGGATTTCGAGGTTGGCCTTTCGAATGTCTTCCGACAGATTGTCGAGCTCGGTTTTTTGAGTTTGCAAATCTTCGTGAAGAGACTGGAAATCAATAAATCAGATTCGTAAGAGAAAAGAGAGTGGAGGTAAATGAATAAACTGTGCATTTGATAATTAAAATGAAAGAATGAAAGSACTAATCAACACTGATCATCCGAGCCACTTGAAGGCCTAACTATTTGTAGATTAATGTTGTTAGGCTATTGATACTGATACACCATCCCTGGAAATTGTACCATATAAAACTAGACACGTAATATAGTTTGCTGTCCAAATTCTTTTTCGATACGAGACTGGGAAGATGTTGTATTTAGCCGGTAAAGTTTGGCCTTTTGAGTCCACCATTAAGCGACTCGTTCCTGGCAACTTTTAGTGATTCGAAGGAAGTGATGTCATAGGCGCCATGCTTCAAAATTMGCGGGTTTTATCAATGTGTAATTGCAACCAAATTTCGACTTTCTTTGATTTAAAAGCGAGCCTTAAACCAAGTCATGCCTTCTTACAGAGAATGTTGTAGAGTCAGTGTGGGTAAAAAGAATGCTAGTTGCGCGTATGACGTCAAACATAAATCTAAATGCAACTACAAAACCGCTGCTCATAGCAATGGCGGACGAGGTTTTGACAATTTCGGAAGTAGAATTCAGACATGAAAATTTTTTTCCGAGCCAATTATTGTTTATTGGTGAACTTTATAACCTATTTGAGCATATAGAAAATCGGCGATTTTTTTTGTCATTTCAAATTTTGTTGAGAATGACAACATGAGGTCGTCGTAACGTCTTATACTTTAGTCTCTAATTTTTCTTTTAACATGGAAATAYAAAAGAAATGCCACAAATTCCATTAAAGGTGTGAAAAAGGTGATTTCTATTGTATTTTGACGTTAGCCTTGCATCTAAATTAGTTTTGAGAAGGGTCCATTAGAATGATCTTTACCTTGCACGATTCCAGTTTTCTAACGATGTCTTCTTCAGTGTCTTCAGGTTCATACACACACGAAGACAGCTGCTTGCAAGTGTCTTCGATCCTCTGTATAATGTCTTCCATTAAGACCTTTACTTCGTCCTCTGTCCTATCAGGTCTTGGAGTCTCTTCGGCCATTACCGTTTCCAAACTTTCCGTCGTCTTGTGCAATTCTCCACCTGCATCCAAAGCATCATGAATATCACCGGATCCTTCTTTGTCGTCTGTTTGTACTTCAGAGATAGTGTCCTGGCGCTCACGTTGTCCGTTGATACTGATCTGACTTCCGTCTAGGAAGATATCACTGCTTCCCACATTGAGGCTGTAGTTACTCTGTAATCCTTCATCAGCATCGATATTGATTGAGAATGTACTGCTTGAACTCCATARCGTATCCATAGACTTTTCGCTGTGCAAACGCTTCCTTCCAAAATCAGTAAGTGAAATCCCATTCCCAACAGAAAGCGCCCGTTTTGACTGCAAAGAAGATGCTTCTGTTTCTAGGTTATTATCTTCTAGATCTGTCGTAGAAAAAGATGTTTCTCTGTTGAGTTTGGCCATTAAAACCGGATCGTCTTCTGGGACGGGAAGACCTGCYAGTTCYTGTACACTTTTCCATTCCCGCAGCAATGGTTTGAAGGTGTCACCCATATCAGCGTCGACTTCATCRGCGAAGTTCTCCATCAGTTTGACAGCCTGCCAGCTGAGACGTTTTACCCGATCTTCTTGCGATGCGACCTTACCCTAAGAGGTAAAAATTYACATTCAGGATACATCAATATTCCTGGGTTTCAATCAAMTGATAAAAGTCTTCAAGTTTCATTATGTACATCACATGTTGGTCAAACACTGACCACCTTGTGCTGTCGCCCAGAATGAATCGAATTCAAAGCTTGTGATTCAGCTGAAGAACAGTCCCCATGATCAAGATTGATTCGTTATTAAGGTTATCAGCATTATTATGTGACTATTCAATGCAAGGGGTCTATTGAACCCACGACTTCTCGCGCAGCAGACTGATGCTCAAACAACTGACCTTGAGCTTTTGCCTTCTCTTGACGACGACAGGTTCTTCTTCGACATCATCATCAGAAACAGACAATTCCCGCTTGACATCAGTGAACCACTTCTGTATCTCTTCCTTTCCTTTCTCTAGRTCTTCCCACTGTTCGGCTATTTGCTCCAGCGCTTTTTGTTTATTGTCAACTTGAAGCCGCGCCTCGATAAACTGTTGGTTAACCTAAGGAAAGTGAAAGTGAGTTTGAGTGAGAAAATAAATGTTTGTTTTCTCCGAGTATACAAAATATTTCACGAGTATACYTTTGTGAGACCAAGACGCTGTATTAACAAACACGATATGAAAGAATTAGCCTTAAGTTTCAAGCATGGGCACTAAGTTTTGGCATTTTGTGAAGTCCAATTTATCAGGCATGTTTGAAAGTCAAATTTACRTATTTTAARRATAGAATGAAGACGTTTGTCTGACTAATTTGCATACGGATTTAGAGCATGCGCAGACGTTTTTCACTCGTGTCCCTCGTACCCCATATTCAATGTTAGCTGCATTTTATGATAATGTATCGTGAGAGAAAGATTTATAAACGTACCTTTCTTAGTTCATCTTCCATAGCTCGAACATCAAAACCTTCCATTTGCTCGAGATCTTCTAACAAAATGGAAGCTTGTTGGTTGACATTCTCCATTACGCCTTCCGTTTCTTCTAAGTTCTTGTTCAAAGACTAAGGAATCGAGATAAGAAATAGTCAGGATGAGTGAGGATAAAAACTAGGTTATGAAGGCCTTCATTTCTAACAGGAACATGGAACGCCATCTTTGGCGAATAAAAAATGTTTGATTGGTTTCTGTTTTTATATCACATTTTTATCACCATTGGTCACATCATTCTCGAGGCCTAGCATACATATGACCGCACAAAAACCATGCACACAAGTTGCATGACCAATGCATTGGTAATGATGTTATGGAGACCGTCCGTGCCTCTTGTGACGTCACAACCGCCATATTGGATAACTTGCTGCTGATTCTTTTACGTGGGACCCAATATAGCAGCCATGACGGCAGACACATTTCCTTCACAAGGAAGCGATTGAGGTCCTAAATAAAGTAGCTTATATTACCAGGCACTCCTCAATCTGTYTTTTACAATCGTCTGAGCTTCGAAGTCGGCGCCTCGCCACGATATTCTGCGTGTTGTTGAAGAAAGCATTCATCTTGTGTTTTTGATCGGAAAACTTTTGCCACTTGTCTGAAACGCGCTTGAAGTGCTCTTTCTTCTCCTTTACATCTTTTTGTATTTTTTCGAACTTTTCGATGAGCTCTTTGATCTCTTTGATAGCTGAGCCATCCTCGTCATCTTCCTTCATGTCTTCAGCTGCTTTACTTAGTGCTTCAAGGTCAAGTTTATGGGCAGTTAGGCGATCGAGGATGTTCTAAAAAGGAAACAAAAATACTTATTTTCATTGTTATTCTAATACTTTCTAAAAGGAACAACGAAACGAGGCTTGACCTTAATTTCGTGTGTCACACGAAACAATGAGCGAAAAAAGAAGACGGGCTGTTGCCTTCAGAGCTGGCTGCCTTCAGTGTTGCTCACTTACCATCTATACCATTTCTTTTATATTAATATCCTGTACGAAGGTCATAAAGGGGCTAACTGGGAACTGAGATTTCTTGGTATTTTTGCTTTGGAAAAAAATCGATATACTGGAAAAAGGAATTAGGTCTTTAGGAATAGGAAACGAACTGCCAAAATGGGATTTCCAAATTAAAGTTTGTCTTTAGAGCGGTAATTTCGTCTACAAATGATTACCCCGGTTATTCCGATTCCAAAAAGAAAGCCATATGGGTAACAAAATGCCCATTAAACCCATTATCGCATGAACACTAACACGTAATCAACTCGTGTCATGTTACCTGGTATGTATTCATTTGTTCTTGTGGATTATCAAAGCTTATTTGAAAGTCGGCATCACTCTCCTTTTTCTTCAGCCACCGCAGCATCTTCATTTTGTTTCTGGTGAACTCCCACCACTTTTTGGCTGTTTTCTCGATAGCAGACTTCCTTTCCTCGATATCTTGAATCACTGTCTTCCACTCGCAGTTCAAGTTGCCCAGTTGTTCATCAAAGTCCATGGCTTTACCGGAGGACTTCTGTTGTACCATAAGGTGACCTTCTTTGAAGACGACATCCAGGTCCAAACACTGCTCGTTCCATTTTTCTACTTTTGCCTGAAAAATGTTTGCAATAAAATCTGCTGTTTATTATATCATTTAAGACATTTGATCRACACAAATAGTAGTGAGAAATGATTTCGAGGAACGAGAAGCCAAATCCTTAGCCGCGCTGTAGCTTAACGTACTTTCATTCTGTAACCATATTATCGAAGCGTTATGATTGCCTTAACAGCACGGACCCATTGGACACATCTTTACAAGYTCGGGCTTCGAATACCTATACACCTAATCGAAAAATGGCGACCAATTTGAATAACTATTGTTCTGCACTGACTAGCTTCTCATACATGTGAAAACGCTTTTGTGTTTTCACGTGAACACGAGGTTAGTCAGTCGCTAKTCAGTGCAGAACAATAGTTATTCAAATTGGTCGCCATTTTTCGATTAGGTGAATGGAGTGTCTGAAAGGTAGCGGTATGCCTTTGCATCGAAGCGAGACGAACGGTGAGCTTGCAAAGATAGAGACCTTTTTWAACACTTAGGACAATTATTTACATGTCTCTCTATCATTGCAAGCTCCCCGTTCGTCTCGCTTCGATAGAAATGCACGGCTACCTTTCAAGATGGCGCTGGGAACTATAAAGGGGACAGTTACTCTTTTTCTYACCTTGGCCTTTTCAGATTCTTCCTTAATCTTTTCTAACACGGCAGGTGGAATATCCTTAGCTGATTTCATCTTTTCCTCTATCTTATTCAGGTACACCACAACTTGTTTTGATGAATCAAGGTAGTGTCGAGACAGAGCAAGCAGTTGGTATCTCCCTGCAGCCCATCGCAGCATCTCGTCCCATCGTTCTGTTAAATGAGTCAGATTCTCATTCAGAGCATCTGCTGCTTCGCCTTTACTGGCATGGAGACGAACCTCGCGTCCTTCTTTGATCAAGGCTTCAAAAGCAGTTTGGCGATTCCTAAAAGCTGTTTGGAACTCCTATTATCAAAAAATATAGGAGAGGAATTTATCAAATGACGTTCTTTCCTGCATGCTTTTTGTGACTTTTTGCCACTGCGTTCAGACTACATTTAAYCCGTTTTCATAGGTGACTAACGCCGCGCCTCTGGGGTTCGGTTGGTCGTTCCATCAATCAAAACAAACAAAAAACAGACAAACAAATAAACAAATGAACGAACAAACAAACAAACAAACAAACRAACGAACGAACGAACGAACATATGGTGCTTGTTGTGGTGTAATTATAAAGATAGCATGAATAACAACGCAAGTATATTAGCTGATTCGATCAAAGATAGTATTCTACTAACTATGATTCGATGCAGGCAGTACAGCATCCTCTGTTTAGAGCATCCACTGACCATGTGGAAAATTAAATACAATGCTACAGTCAAAGTGAACTCAAACCGGATTAGAAACCAATCAAGGGCGTTAGAAACTAATGTAGGAAAGATATCCTTCCTTACAACAGATTTCCTCCTTTTACCTCAAGATCCTTCAGCTGCTTCTTGGCTTCTTTTTCATCACGTGGTTTATCTATTTTCGTAAAACTTTCCATCTCATTCAGCCAGGCTACAAACTCGTCCAGTTCACGATAAAAATTATTCCAGCTCTGCAGTTCTTCCTTTAAGGAATCCACACGTTCAGGAATAGCAACGTCCAAGGAATCCCACTTCTTTTTCAGGCTGTCACACTTATCTTCCACACTGTCTTGCCTTATGTATTTGCCTCTGTCTTTTTCTAAAAGGTCTTGGTAGTTTGTCACGGCATCCTCGAAATCTTTCTCGCGGTTTTTCTTCGATGTCTGAAAACCCTGGAAAAGAGTAAAAAAATCTAAGGTAAATAACAGATGAAAGTAAATGCCCATTCCTGTGKTGGACGTGACATCACAGCCGCTATGTCGGATGATTGTCATTTCGTGTTATGGATGTGGCGAGTTACCTTCAAATTTTTAAATATTCTGAACTACTTTTGGCCTGATTAAATTCAGGGCACAGCTTACTCCGTACAGATCGAATAAATTTTAGCTTATTAATTTTTGCAGAGCATGAGAACCGAGAAAACMCCTGGAATAAAGGAAGAGACCTTCACACGTGATGGCGAGTTCAGGAATCAAACCCGAGACTCCAGAGGCGAAAATGAGAGCACTATCACTATGCCACTCTTGATTCCCTACCTACCTCATAATACTGAAGCGCCTCTTTCAAAAATCCTTCATCTCTACTCGTAAGACATTTTTCGTTTTTCATCTGGTCCTCAGCTTCTTCTACCAAGAGTTCCATGTTTTTCATCATCTCTTCTCGGTCGAGCCATTCAATATGTAGAGCTTCGAGCTCCGCTAATCTCTGTTCTGCACAGTGTACAGCCCCTTGCCACTTTTCTTCCAGTTGTTTCAAGGTTCCTTTGATGTCCAAGTCTTTGAGACGAACACTTGCCGCTAGGTTGGATCCTTTCCAGATTAAATTGTTGAGCAAGCCGCGAAGCTCGCGCAGCTCGGCAATCAAAACCTGAAAAACCAAGTTTAGTGAGATCTTACAAATAGAGTGGTACCGGTGTTTCATCGGACACCTTCGGGACCTTGATATTACCTGGTACCCGCTGAATAGAATCTCAGTCTACGAATATACAGTAAAAATAATGAGTAGAAAATATCGGGACCCGAGCAATTGTCCGTTTAATACATGATGTCAGCTAATACGTATCTGCTAAATAGTGGAATCACTGTATGATAAACATTTGGTGGAGGGGGATATAGCGATGAGGATGGGGAAGGGGTAACAAGCGGCTTTAGCAATTGAGCAGCGATGAACAATTAAGCACACGACCCCACTCTCTCTTATCGATAAGGCCCGMTCCACAAGATATTGATACTAGTCATTCATAATGGCGTTGAGTGGGATACTACGGAATATCCCATGAGTCACTCGTATTTTATTGTATACACATGAGCGTTCAGGAGGCGAAAATTAACAAGTRATAAGTGGGATATTCCATGGTGCAGTGACACGAGAAAGCATTATATAATCTTTTCATCCAACACCATTGAAAATACCTAGGCATTTAGACAATATGTTCAAAACACAACGTCTAAAGGAAGGAAACGTTRGAATGTTGCCGACTATAAAACAACTTTCCGGTATGGAAAGTTRAGCAGAGATGGGCGGCATTTCTAAGAAGTGTGGGATAAATCAATCAAAATATAAATGTACAGAAAATGAAAATATAGGCTACCTTATCATCTTCTATCTGTAAAGAGACTCCWTCTGAATTCTTGAACTTTGGCAGATCTGTTTCTACCTTCTCTTCGAGTTCTTCAAACCGAGAGGTAAATTCTTCAAATGCCTCTTGATACTCATTGAGTGGTTTCAGTCCTTCTTCGACCGTGCTCTCGGACATRACCGCTTTACTAAACAGTTCATTCCATCGTTCTTTCAGACTGCATAACTGCGCCTTGAAATGCATTGATCCCGCATTCACGAATCCGTCGGAGAGTCGTCGGCCTTCTTCGGCAAATGCTGTGAAGCTTTGTCKTCGCTTGAGCAGTTCGTTAGATACKCCCTGTCAAAGWATTTTAGAGATTGAAATATTGTACGTAGAATAACAGACCTGAGTTTGTTTCAACGATTGCTACCTCGAAAAACTCTGGCGCAAATTTAGCTGGTCATAAAGTCAAGTCAAAATTTGGAACAAGAAAAAGGCATTTTTTCGAAAAATGAAAAAGAAAATAAATAAAGGAAAGGAGAAAAAAAAGTTAATCATCAATTGTTTGTTCAAAGATGTGAAAGTAACCTACTTACAACCATCACTCCGCGTATGGGATTGTTTCGTGAGGTTTGCTACACACACACACACTACCACTACACTCACTATTTACAACATAAAGTACCTGGACTTGATTCATCCATTCTTGTGATATCCTACTTTCTTTGCGTCTTTCCAATTTCGAGTCGACTTTATCCATGTATTCAACAAAGTTATGCATCTGTTCTTTGACTCCATGCCAACGCTTAGCCATWGTATTCAGATGTCCCAAATGACTGCGAATCTCGTCTAGGAGAGACTTTCTAAGAGAGGAAACAGAATCCAACTCCTCGTCTAGTTTTTCTGCTCCTTCGGTACTAGCGGTCAGCTTTAGTTTCTCCCCAACTTCAAACATGAAATCGTAATCTGCTAACCGATTCTGGAGCTCGTGTTGGAATTGCTTGACAGATAGAATAAAGAATGGTTAGTTGGGTATGATTTCGGAAATGAAAGTCGAAGGGTATGTTGAGGGAGGAGGGAGTAAGCGGAATGGAAAAGGATGGAAAGGATTAAAGGAAAGAGATAGAAATGGATGGCAAAGGGAAAAAAATGAGAAACAAAGTCAGAATCTATCCATTCTAGGGCAGAAAAGGAAAAGAGGAAATATGGGAAAGGAAAAATAAGAAAATAAAACAATTAGAGGAAAAAGAATCAAAGAAAGAAATAAGACGGTCAAGGAAAAAAGTGAGCGAAGCAAAACTTATGAATAATTTTTATGAAATTTTATGATATGAAATTTGAAAAGAAAATGAAAGACAATCAAAACTATTATTCAAAAAACAAGCAAAAAGAATACACACATACCTTTAAAGATGCTATTTCATCATTGATTGCTTCAATCTCAGAAAAGACCAAAGTCTTTCTTCGTGTCATCTCCACTTCTCCCATCGCTAGCGTCTCCTTGAAGCAGCGTAGAGCAGATTGGAACTGCCGCCAGTATTCCAACGCGATATTCAAGTCCGCCTCTCTCATATCACATCTCCGTGCTACATCGTTCCATAAMGCTTCAAGACGTGTTACTGCTTCCTTGACAGAAGGAAAGACGTCYGGGTCATCGGAAAGGTTACTGATGTCCGACACACACTGTTGAATGGGTTCTTCGTGCGACTCAAGCGACTCCAGTATATCCTAGTAGGGGAAAGTATACAATAAAGCTTATTCTTTTGAGTATTAAGGCGCGATAACACGGATAAATTTTCTCTGCAACTTGTCTTGCAACGGCGTTGAGACACAAGTTGCATGGAGCAYTGCAATTTGAAAAAAATGTTACGAGACAAGATGCARCAATCGTTGCCAAAAGTAGAAATCGTTTCCTCTTTTGGCAACAATTGCGTCTCCATCGCACCGTGTAAACACTCTTGMAACTTGTGTCGCAACACTATTGCGAGATAAGTTCCAGAGAAAATTGATCCGTGTAATTGCGCCTTAAAGATTTCCCATTTTAGACCATGTGTCATTCTCTTAAGAATAAGATTCTTTGTTTGATTTGTATCCATATTCATGTGTCATCTCATGTTCAACCGTTAAACGAGAAAAATGATACTCTAGGGAATTGTACACATAAATGGACTAACATGGGTAAAAACATTACGTCCAAGTTAAAGAGGTCTATTGCAATGACTCTGTGACTCCACCTCCGTTGCTATTCCCTTCACAACTCATTCATAACTCACCCTAAAACGGAGAATGACAAATTGCTTCTCCCCGTTTAGGGTATGGACGTATCAAAGACGAAAGGAAACAACTCGAATAGACAAATCGCCTTGATAATTCTGGAATTAAGAAAACGCGTGCCCGGAATTTTTTCATTAAAAAAATAAATTTAAAAATGAAAAAAAAAACCTTAGGCATTAAGCGCTATGATCACGAATTATAAAAGACCGAGTGTTCTAATGACAAACCTTTAGGATCTCAAGTTCCTTCTCCACGTCCTGGATGTGATCCAAACAGTATTCCACTTCTAGACGACTTACAACTTCCCTGAGGAAAACAATGTGTTCTTGCACCATTTTCTGTTGCTGGAAGCCCTTGTGCATTGCTCCTAGCTTCTCGCTCGTTGTTCCTACTCGAGGAACTAGCGCCTCAACTTGGTTGGTTAGTGTTTGAACGTCATCTTCGATTTCTTTATTCTGTGTTCGTTCGTAGAGACTCGTGGCGATCTTGTGGAGGTCGGACAACATCGATAAATATTCGTCCATCTGTGATGTCACCTTCTGGGGATCGATGAAATACGTTTTACGATCTGAAACACTTCTACAGCCACCTCCATGAAAATCACAAAATATAAAATCATCTCACCTGAAAYTTATGAACAAGCGTCTGAAATTCCCCATAGTCATCCACTTTCTCTAAACCATCCAAGACTTCCTGTGCTTCGTGAGCCCAGGTGACGAGATCTTTTAGCTTCTCATCATACTCTCTGAAATCTTTTCCAGTTTCTTGAACTAAGTCGAACAACCCATCACATTTATTTTTCAGTTCGTTCCATCTCACATCAAAACCATGTATTAATTCCTTGGTTTTTGGGTTGGGGAACGACTCGTCTAGTTTGAGCAGCGTTTGACGTAATTGGTTTAGGTTTTCTTCCGTGGAGGTTCGAGTGTCGGGATTGCATAACACGTCCTKAGACAAACATTTGAAAAAAAAAAAACACAAATAAGTTTGACAGTAGGCACCAGAGCTTCCTTATTAACTCAATAAGATATTGGAAATGTCATGTGCAAAATAATGTATTATAAGAATAGTATGCAGAGTAGTACTTTATTTTTGCCACTTTTACTTCATCATTATATATAGGTTATATCTTCAGTTCATAATATAAAAACATGAAGCATAAACCTCTTGAACCAATTCTAAATTATGGGTTCAAAAGATAAGAATTCCTCGACATGAGGATCAAAATTTATTGAAAGTTAATATTTTCTATTGTATTGACACACCAGGTAGGGTGTTTTATGAACCCCTTGCATGTGACGTCTTTGTGGAGAAGAGGTACGGAAAAACGACTTCCTCAACACACCAAATCGAAATATGGCGACCAATTTGAATAACTATTGTTTTGCACTGACCATGCAGCGACTGACTAGCCTCTCATCAAGAGAATTGCCTCTTATRCATGTGAAAAAGTCAGTGAAGAACAATATTTTTATTCAAATTGGTCGCCATATTTCGATTTGGTGTATGAATTCTACACTCTTACCTTACAACGTTCGTAGAGTTCCTCACTATACCCGTCGCTTTTTAACTGTTCCTCTATAAAACTCACTTCTCTTGACAATCCATCCATGGCTTCCTCGACTATTCTTCGTTCGTTTTCAACATCCTTGTTCAATAATTTAAATTTTTCTCGGTTGTAAAGTTCATTCCATTCCTGCACGACTGGGGTTGTTTTTGCTGCCAATTTCTTTTTAAACTGTTTATTGGGTATAATGTTGACTAAGCGATCGTATGTCTGTTGTAGTTCAGTACATGTTGTTTGTACGTCGTCGAGTTCTTTTTCTGAAACCTGTATCGATAAGAAGTTCAAATCCTATTCGGTTAAGTAAACCATCCAGGTAGTGTAYGTTTATTTGTAACAAGAATGTGTGTTGGTGGAAAGAATGAGAGGGGTAAATTTAGGTTAGTAGAAAGTGACCCACTTGGTTCGAATCCCAGTCGCCCCATGTGAGCTGAGTTGGTTGGTTCTCTTTCTGACTCCCAGGGTTTTCCGGTCCTCCGGGTTCTCCTCCCTCCTCTCAAATCAACCCTAACTAACTCACACTGGTTAGAGATGTGCTCCGGGATAATACATGGACTGTATAGTGGTTGCCAGAGGCGCCTTCACATGCTATCAGTTCGATCCTTTTAAACTGCGCCGATGCCGTACTTACGGTGATGATCATAGATAATATTTTTTAATGATGATGATGGTGGGCAATGGGCGATGGTAGTGATAGTAGTAATGATAATGATTACAATTATGATGATAATAATGGCAAAGGTTGATAGACGTGGCAGWAAAAATAATGAGGAAGAGGATGATGATGGTAATGATGTTAATGACTGATGATGATGATGATAATGATATCAACGATGCAACAAGTGATTCGGAAAAGGTAATGACAAACCATACCTGATTTCCCTCCACATTATCAATACACATCTTCACTTTCTTAAATCTCTCTTCATATTCTTTCAGTAGCCGATGACACTCGTCTAAGTTCTTAATATTATCTTCAGTGCCTTCTCGTACCGACTTCCAACGATTACTCAACTCGTTCATTTTGTTTTGCAGTTCAGTCGGATCAACAAGGTCATTGAGAGACGAACGTAACTGTTGATGCTGTTGGGATTTCTGGTCCACGAAGTTGTTATGCTTCTCCACGTTAGAAAACATTTCCTAATTGGAGATGACACGTAAACAAATGTCRAGGCCGGGGGCACATATATTATACAGAAACATGTCCAAGGCTAAGGTGACTAAGAAGTGGGGTGGTTGAGATTGGTCAAACGTCCCAAAAGTGTGGGGAGGGAAATTTGTAGCTTTTTTGTTGTTCAAAATAAGCCCCTCGGTCGCATATTGATGGTTTTCACGGGGGCCATGTTGGAGAGAACTTGACAAAAGAATTATCAATGAATTCTTTTGTTATATCCTCCAACATGGCCGCCGTGTCTTTTGTTATTTAATTCTCTTGGGAATGGTTGAAAACCGTCAATAAATTACAAAGAGGAAAACCACCCACCTTGTATCTGGTTATTTCCTCTTCCACGTCTTCTACATTAGATAAATTCTTATACGATTCCAAAGCATCCACGGCTTGTTTCATCCACATCAATTCCTCGTCTATTCCATCTTCAAATGCTTCAAACTGAGGCAGTAGCTGTCTTAAAGTTCGGTGTTTGTGGGGCACGGAAGATTTAATCTTGTCAAAGCGACGGTTGATGTGGGATAAGGTAGCGTTGATTGAAGAAGCCATGTCTGTTTTGAAGTCTTTGAGGATGACTTTGGTCAGGTGGTTCAAAGAGTTTACGTTCCTTTCGCATTCTTCCATCTCTAGTTGTGCGGTCTGTGTGAACAAGGAATCACATAACTGTCATTCTCAAGATTATCATTTCTTTGTTGAACTTAACGTTATGTTTCCTTGAGTATAATTCCTTTATTTACCAGTAAAACTTAAGAGATGCATTAAAGGGGACACAACTTTAACAAAGAATTCAAACTTAGTCTCAACAAATTGATGCGTGGTCTGAAATGGCAAAACTTTATAAAACTTCAGTGCATGTGGGCTTACCCTCAAATTGATCCAGGAGATCCTGTTTTGTTATTCTAATTTCTGCTTTTGTTAACCGACCTCAGAAGTGAGGCTAAGCCCGCATACACTGAAGTTTTGAGAATCGTCAATTGCGCATAAGCTAGAGAGGCGTATTCTCTGCTACTCATGTTAAGCCCCAGTTGTGCGCAGAAAATAAATTAAAGACTTTCAGTCGTACCTCGAACTGGTCTACTCTTTCTTTAACTGCAACATGTGTACTTTCTACTATGCATGTCATCAAGACCTCTGTGTCATAGATCCAGTCCATGATCTCATCCACGATCCCTTCAAACTCTTCGAGTTTCGCGTTCCTTCGTTCGCACTTCATGAGCCTTGACTGCCGTCGTACGATGCGGTTCAACCTCCGGTCAAGTGATCGTAAAGTCTGTCTTGTCTCGATTTTGACTCGATCAATACAGTTTTCAAGGACGATCTTGCTGGAATCCTTCAGGGTTGTGGCATCAGACTGAATCTTATCTACGTTTTTCAGGTATTCCTGTATCAAAAGATGAAAGGGGTTTTAGCTTAGTTCTTGGGAGGAAAAACGGCACCCTCTCCCTCACCCCTAGGCGCGCAATACTTGTTCAGTAACCAAGACTTTAAAAGAACAAACCATGCTATGCAGTAGCATGTCATTGGTCTTAAAGAGACGAGGAGAGGACTGAGTACGAGTATTTCCTCTTTCCTGAGGTGAATGAGGAGAAAGTTGATAATAGGAATTGCATACTACAAAAAAAAACAAACCTTGCAGACGCTTAATTTGCTTTTTTCAATCAACCTTTCTGCTTCACGCATCCAAGTGTCCATGGAATCTGCAAGAGTCTCAAAGGTATTCCACTTCTTGTTCAGATCCTCCAATAACTTTTGTCGACTGCTACATTCAACTGAATACGTTTCCCAGAGCAATTCTATCTCTCTGAAGGCATCGGCGATGGCATCTTTGTCGTTACCTTCTAGCAACTCGATACATGTTACGTAAACATTATTCAGCTTACGCATATACTTTGAGCACTTCTTGAGGTGTTTCTTGTCTTGGAAAAATGACTGTTAAAAAATGTGATTGATGCTGTGTTAATGTATTAGAAATTAATAGACTATATATATATATATATATTGCTGCTTTGGCTCAAAATAAACGAACGAACGAACGAACGAACGAACGAACGAACGCACGCACGCACGAACACACGAACGAACGAACCGAAGCAAAGAAAGGACGGACGGATGGATAGAAAAAGGAAGGAATGAAGCACGAGGAAAGAAGGGGAAGGGAGGAGGGAAGAAAAAACAAACGAAAAATGTAAAAAGAGAGAATGTCAAACGCATGAACCTAAACTAAATGAAAGTAAAGTCAAAGTTCTTTCAATATTTATACCATATGGTCTCTAAATGTTCTTTCTGCTTCCTCTTTCGATGAAAACTTTACTGGCTGACGACCAATCTGTTCCTGTCCATTTCTAATCATTATCATCAGTCTTGAATGCAGACTTTCGAATGTTAATCTCATTGATCTCGTCTGAGCTTGATGTTGCACGGTGCTGAAGCGTTGCTGGGTGCTTGAGAGAAGCTCTTGATCCACCACGATCCCCTCGTCAACACCAGTTTCCACCATGGTTTGTRAAATACTACGGTATTTCTCCATTTCTTGGAAAAAGGACTTACATGAAAAAGGAAGTACATTAATTATTAGAATATCTTCATTGGGGGTGAGAAATTAAATTCTTGGGGTACAACCACATGACTCAAAATCCCTCGAGATATAAATAACAATGAAACACCCGTCACGTTGGGTCATGACGGCCATGACGCAACAAGCACCCATACAATTCGAAAACAAATATAATGCTTTACAAAAATATAATCATTTCCCGAGGTAATTGGGGAAACAAAACGTCGATTCAGAGCAGGTGCCTGACAAAAGAAGCACACTAAACTGACTTAAGATTAGTGATAGGCAAATCAGCAATAGCATAATATGATTTTTTTGTTTTCGCGCACTTTTCCTTTCTCCTATGATTTCCATATGGTATCCTTCTAAGAAATACTATTTCAGTTGTATCACCTATCGCTTTTGCGTAAAATGGGCTTCCTGTGGTATAAACATTATTTTGGTAGGAACGGAGGGGGGAGGGACAAACAAAACATTAACTACAGCGACCACAACAGCAACAGCAACTACAACAACAAATAACAATCAAGGCTAAAATCCACATCAAAAATAAATTCGACCTTAGTAGTGGTTCTACATACCTCATGTTGTCGCAGTAAAAATTTAGGAGGCACACCACCCTCGCGCCCTTCTTCGTTGCCATAGCAACYCAAAAGTGTTTCAGCTTCATGTAACCATAGTAACAGATGGCGGAGTTTCCCATTTTCTTTGACATCGGAAGTAACTTTCAATAACCTTTCTTCCAGCACAGTTACTTTCTTTTTCACAATTTCCCATTGATTGACGAGGATGTTGAGGTTTTCTTCTGGTACCGTGAATGATGCATACTTTTTCGATGTGATTCGGGTAATGTGGTATTCTTTTCTATGTAATTCTTGTCTGAACACTTGGATCTGATTCTGAAAATATATGCATTATATTTATATATGTTTCAA
>NW_022258492.1:212576-230181 GCF_009602425.1 Actinia tenebrosa | reverse complement strand
CCTTTCTTTCTCCATTTCTTCCTATCCCATAAAACTGAACACATCATAATAATGACAAACTTCTACGACTCAATATACTCAAAATGAACAAGATCGTCGTACCTTCGACCTGTAAACGACATACTCTTGCGCTTTATCAGCATAAAAAATATATACTTTTCCAACAAAACACAAGAACACGAGGTAGAAAGAGATAAAGATGTGTTAGCCCTAAAACAAGGTCGAAATAATTCATTCGTATACTATTAACTTATCAGTCAAGTTCACGTCACTAAACATCAAAACCTAACAAATGATACTCAAAAACACGACGGTATCCATGATAATAACGCTCCCATATCTCAATACTTTATCAAATATACACCAGGTGAAACTAGGAATAGTAGATAAAAAATGACAAAATGAGATTCATCACTAGCTGAAAACTGGCTGCCTGGGAGTCGGTGCGTAGGAAATGTGGATTGTGAATAGAATCTGCCAGCCTCGATAGATAGACACCATTATTAAAACTCAAATAAAAAACGCATAAGGGGTTGTGCAGTCAGTGGCTAAGTGCCACTGACATCAAAAGAAGCCCTTCCTGATATATATATAGAAAAAATGATTTATTCTATATTAACAAAAAAATAAAAAAATAAAAAAAATATCATACGTCGAGCTAATGGGATCAAAAATCGTTTCGTGTAATCAAAACAGATCATACTACTAAAATATCGAGGTTTTCATGACACATACATATGAAAAAGAAAACGAAAAAAAATAAGAGAAAAAACAATTGATACAGACGTTTTTGACATCCCATTTTCCGACAATTTAAACGACAATTTGTAGATTAAACGTCACCTATAAAAGTCATAAATTAAACGATTCACTCACGTCTGCTGTCCGACACATTTCGATTCATTTTTTCAGTCGCTTCTCTCTCTATGTATCCTTTACTATGTATAAACAAAAATATTACAAAACTACCTCTGCCAAGTCTTGTCTGATTATTCTGCCTTGAATCCAACTAAACAAACACAATCAAAAGATTTAAAGTGCAGGTTGGACTCTTTTTCTTGCGGCTAGGATCTCGAATTAGCAGTACATGAATCAGCAAGCACTCTCGTTCCTCACCAAACAGAATGCCCTGGTAAATTCATTCTGTTGTTGCCGTAAACTCCACCAAGCTCCGAGGCTCTATTTTTAAGAGTCGAAATATAAGTTCTTGGGAAGTAACTACTATGAATCATGTCATTGTTTATTCTTCCAGTCCCTCGTTGACAAACAGGATACTCTCCACGACCGATGTACGCAAAACCTTCAAGAGTACTAATTGTGCAGTTTTTGGCAGTTCACAACAAACTCAGATTCATATTTCGCCCAAGGCAAAACCAGTATTCGTCTGGAAAAACACTTGGAAGATTCGCAGCTCTTTTTTTTGGGTTAAATTTACTTAGGAAGAGTGATCAATATCGTGAAATGATTTCAGGGGTAAGTAGAAGCAGTGAGTATAGAATATTTAGCTCTGACGGTTTTCTAAGCGAAAATTCAGACGATGCAATATGCTAAAATATTAAAAACACACCATGCCATCTACTTACTGTAGAAGATGATCCCCTTCAAACATACATAGATTTTACCAGTCCTACATGAAATGAAATTTCTAACCTCGCGCTGAGCCTCACTATTATCCCAAGAACATTTATATTCATCTGGAAAACCGTGAACATTTTAAAAATTKGTTCGTCCACCATCAACACACGAGTGATTCACGACGTAGTGAGTAATTTATGCTGTATTTTTGGTGATAACATTCTGCTCTTAGCAACCGTGAAAGAAGATTTAAGGTGTGAGCAAATAAACCCGTATAGTTTACAAATTGTAACTCGGCAAAATGCAACAGTTCAACATTTTCTTTGACTTTTGAGATAAATAAAATACATCTAGAATAAAGTTAATAAATATAAAAGTTGAATTGAAAAACAATGTTAAAAAATAAAAGTGCTAATGTTGAGGATTTAAATTTTCATTTATTTCCAACTCAAATGATTTACGTATCTGGAGTAAATATTGGTTTCTGAATCTTTAGGGAGTTGAAGGAATAATAAATGTGCAAATCTATGTGCAGCGATCTACGTGGACCTAATGTTTCAGTGTAACATTTTCGCATTGTCACGCAATAAATAATATTACAAAATAACATCCAAAAAATATACAAAAGTTTGAGAATATGAACTAGAAAAAAGTTCAAGGAAGAACCTAATAAGAGCTTTCTTATGAACTTTTAAATTAACCTTTTTACTGATGCGGCGGCCATCTTGAATTATGGGTTGCCGAGAGGCGTAGAAAATTTATAAACCATAGAGTGGCGGAGTTACATTTTCAAATGATTTGAAGTCTCGTTTCTTATATTGTTTCCATTTGAAAAGCGTAAAATTATATTAAAAGACATCGTGACAGCTGTGCAGTCTATAAATTTTCCAATAGTTGCCCCTTCGGCATCCCATAATGTCTTAATYAAAAAGAAAGAATTCAAGATGGTTGTCGTACCCGTAAAAAAGGTCTATTGCGAAAGAGTTGAAGTGAGAAAAGCCGAGCGACCTTAGTTCGTAAGCACGTCACCTTACGATTCAGTTTCTCAAGGGGTATAGGAAAGGCATTTTTTGGTCACTTYATACAAAAAAACTACCAACCTGAAAAAATTCAATGTAAATAATAAATCTCTTGTTTATGGATGTTTTGAATCGTAKCTATCATAAAAATACTTCCTTTTGTACCAGTGTACAAATCTATGGATATAGTCATATATGTCGTACTCGTGCAGAATCTTTCTTTTTCAAACTATTCAAGACCGAAAGGAACTATGGGCATCGCATCTTAGGGACAAATACACCAGAAGGACTTATTCTCTCTAATACTAAACTAATAACAAAATAATGTTAAATGCAGATCAACAATACAGTTTAGCCTTGGAGTGACCTGTATGTGCATATCACATATCCATTGAAAATCTTTGTTAAGAAATTGCACAAATAGAGGTTTTGCGCCATCACGTGTCGGCGTCCATAATACTGCTTGGGCTTCCTGTGGTTAGATGGCAGAATAATAAAATCCTTTGCTCTCGGGAATTGAGTTCTTTCTTATGTAAAACGATTGTATTGTTCCTGCCATCTAACATGGCTGCCGTCAAGTGATGGTGCAGAGCCTCTATTAGTAAGTTCAGTAGACCTCAGTAGACCGTAGACCTACRAAACTTTGCACAAATTTGTACAATTTCGTTAGTTAACGTTTTCACGGATATATGCATAGTGTGAGATGTTAGCTATGGTACATGGTATGCAATCTACTTTCTCCTATGTCAAATGGCTTCGACAATCACTATTGAAACAGGATTAAAGCATTATAAACATAGCTAAGTACTCTCCTATATTAGTCTTTTAAAAAACTATTTCATGTTAAAATAAGATTTTTTCCTCTCTCGCGCAATAGTTATATCTTATATCGATACAGTGATTGAAATCACTCCACAAAACTGTTTTGAGAAAGTCAAGTAAATATTCGCAATGTTATTATCAAAGCTTTAATTAAAAACATCACTAATAAAACTTCAATTCAAGGATCTTAAAATATTTACAGTACCATATCTTGTATCACGCATGATGTCATGCAATAAGACTGCAAAAAAAAAAAAAAACACTAATATCTTGGATTTATTGAGTTTCAAATCAGATTGAAACTCCTAATTTCGTTTTTTAAATTATTTCCTAGAATTACGACAATTGCGTCATTCGCAATTAATGAAACTTTTTTTAACTGCTTAAAAAGACAAGAAAGCAGTTAAAATTTTATCGAATTTGCGCTCCTTTTCAAAATCTAAGTAGTAAAAATACAGAGCTAACCTGAGTGGTGAAGAAAGAAAAGATCAGCAAGATAGTACTCTAGCAGTCCAGGTAGTTCCATTCTTATAACAAATTTCTCCAGTTACTTCAATATTTCTTCCAACCAAGGCTTACAGCATGAATATTTATACGAGTTCTAGTAACGTAAATCAAAGCTGCGCCGAACTAGTACTTAAAACGAAACGTAAATTTGTTTTCATAATCCAACTAAATGGTTCTCCATTCATTGAAGATGAAATAACCAGACGAATAATGTGGTTATTCTAACCAATCAATTCTGTATAAATATAAAGTGTTGAATTGTTTCTTGAGACTAAAGYAATCGAAGGCCGCAAATTTGCTATTTGAATGACAATGTAAACCGGGACGCCTTTGTAGCGGAGATAAACATGAATGAAATTTTAATGTCATTAGTGAAGATACGAGAATAAACATTAAAATATGGAAAAGTAGTTTCTAAATATACTACTTAACATTGGAAAATAAAAATATAACAATAATGTTCACAGAGACAAGGTTTTTGGCAATTTTTAATTAAGGAAATTAGGAAGTCAATTAGGAAAAGCAGAGCAAAGGCGCTTAGATGCCTTGGGAACTGAAAGATGGCAAGGGAAAAAATTAAATTGAAATAATCTTTTGAAAAGTTGGGGAATCAAATCTGACAGCTTACTTCAGCTAGCTTAAGATTTCGACAGGGTGCTTAATCACTAGAAATTACACCGTTTTGGTTTTTTTAATTTTAATTCAGAGTGTTATTTGAGCGGACAGTCTATTGCAACTGAAAATAAAAATGTTAGCAGAGCGAGCGCTGGTATAAATGAAAGAGGGCTTCCCTCTCATGCAAAGTTTAATACCAAACAAACCAAGAGTGTTTATTGTTGACTCGTACTGGGAGGTCGCAAAGACTCAATATCATCAATCCTTTCTTTTCTGGACGTCACAACCACGATTTTCGTATAATAAACAACACAGTCGCAACATGAATTTTCTTGTAACACTAGATTATCTGGATGAGTTGGGGGAAAGGAAAGTAAAAGAAAGGGAAAAAAACACACAGAGAAAAACATTTCTGCCTACTAATAAATGAATGTTCAACTTCTTTTTTGTCATAGCAAATGATAAAATTCTCTGAACTGACTAATTTTTCTATCGAACTGAATATTTATTGACAATTTCATCCCTTTGTTTAATCAGGATTGTTTTTATTTGGTGTTCTTGGTACTACTGTGATTACCGCCACAAAAGACATGGATTACTCAAACACCCTACCACATTTGTTTCTTATCAAATGTACATCGAATTTGTAAACATAATTACTCTGAAACCGCTAATTAATTATCCATCGATTGGACTATGAAAAAATAATAATATCACACTTACAATGGACTAAGAAAAAACAAAAAAAATCTTCAAATTTTATCGAACCCTGAAACAAACTCTTGGCTGACTAAAGGCACGAGATCGAATTATTCACAGACTGAGATTTTGTATGAATGTTAAAAGCTGGAGGTAACGTGCCGTGCCGTGACTGGACTTGCGCATTTTTAGTGGATGAACACTATTCTCGCTCGTTGTGATTGGCTCATCGAATCTTGTCAATCCTGTGTCCTGACAATGACCGTAACGCAAGCGCATTCGAATACGTCAGTGACAGCTGTGTAAAACGAAGGAGCGCAAACAAACTAACTCCATCCAAACCCTCAGTAACACAGCTAACTGAATACATTTTTCGACAGCTTTGTTTGTGTAGTATGAAAAGGTGTTCAAAACCTTATCGAAATGTTGTCGATGAAATAAGTGAACTATCCTTCCTTGTGCGCATGTCACAGAGCTAGATACATTACTTGGGATACTGTGGTAGTCTTAAAAAACGATTCCGCGACTCCCAACTATTCACTAAGGGCTCAACATTTTTGCAAAAAAGATGTTTTCTTGTAAAAAATTCCACATACTTCGATGACATTTGGCGCTGGTACATCTTCCCGCCAAGTATTGACATAGGCGGTGTCTGCGCATGCGTCAACAGGTCTTTAAATACTCCGATGACACTCCTGAGAGACTCGACTAGATAACTAACCCACTTACCTCAGACTCACTACTAGAAGATTCAGACTTCATTTCCACGTCTTTCGCCGCGCTCTTTTTCTTCGTTTTTCCACCATTTTTGCCTCCAGTTACACTTTTTCTCCCCTTCTCAGTAGGGGAAGTGGACATTGACATTCTCTTGGAGGAGAGACGTTCAGAAGACTTTGACAGCGGAGAACTCGACCGTTTCACACTCAACTTGTCTGATGATTTCTCTGGTGAATAAGATGACTTCCGTGACTGTTGCTTGTCCGGAGACAACGAAGACTTTGAAGTCTTTTTATCGGTTGGTTCAGCAGATAGCGCATCAGTAGATGACACAAGCCGTTTCTTTTGGACTATTGCTTCGTTTGATTTTGACATTGACATTCTCTTGGTGTGTAATCGGTCCTGTGTGGCCTCGGATGCTGGGCTTGGCGATGGCGGCTTCCTTGGTTTTGGTTTCTCTGGTGATTTGTTGGGAGATGACGGGCGAGAACTGTCTGTTTTCTTGGTAGGAGAGGAAGGTCGACTTGTAGTCCTGAAAAACAAAGAAACTTGTTTAAAAATTTTTTTTTACTTCATGAATCAAAACTAAAGAAATTGTTCGACCAAGAGACAGTCTCTATAGAACGAAAGAAAGAGAGGAATATAGAATATAAATTGGTGTGCTGTTTTTTACTACAATATAAAAACTAGATCCTGCTGAAATCACAGGCAGCCCAARCAAGGTTCCTGTGTATGGTTTATAAGGGAATCCATGGGAGTTATGATGTAGATATGATAATACATTGTCATATCATCATAACTCCCATACATTCCCTTTTCAACCATACACACAAACCTTGTTTGGGCTGCCTGTGCTCAAATGTACACAAAACCTAAATAAGACAGATTTCGTATGACGGAGAAAAATTCAAGTCATAGAACACGGTAACATGGTCGTTATTTTTTTTAAACCTGCACGATACGCATTTCCCCACTTYATAACTAAGCGGCTCCCCCTAGTTTACTTCATTTAAGGGATAGAAGACGAGTGCGCGTGTCTCTGTACTATGATATAGAACAAGCTGGGAGCTGTAGAGCAAGAGAGAAGGAAGCTTAGGAACACGAGGTGAAGCCGAGTGCTTCTCTTGCTTTTCGAGTGCTTTACAGCTCACAAAGTGCTTAAATCACAGTCAGAGACATGAGCAGCCGTTTCATATTTTGCGCGAGCGTGTCTCTGTCCGCTGATATAAACACGGTAGCCAGCCAATCAGCGCGCGCGTTATATCTCATATATTTTAACTTACTGTTCCTGTTGTGTGGTGGTGCTGCTGCTACCGTTACTCTTTCTTGACCCTGCTACTAGTGCTACGTCTTTGACTGTTCTCTTTCCTGGCTGACGCAGGGCTTTCTCTGCTGCTGCTGTTTCTTTTGCTTTCTTTGGAGATGATTCACCCAGAGAATCACACAACGCGGCCACATACGTCATGATGGACCTCTCGTCAGGCTTTTCGACATCCACGTCTGGAATAAAGTAAATAAGACCACTAAGAAGCATTCGATCATATTACAGGTGCTAATTTGCGCGTTAGAAATAATAACAGTATTGCTATCATTATTAAAAGTCTTCAATGTTCTTTGAGGGCAGCGCAAAACTAGTGGCTAGCAAAAACTGTGGCCCTCTTCAATGATCAAATTGGATTTTAGAACCTGGAGATAAAACCTTGAAGCACAGGAGTGAACTAACAACACTGGATCGAACCTATGTCCAGAGCGGTGGGAGACGGCGCATTAGCAGTGCACACTATCCGTGCTTCCTATAAAATACAAAGACCTAATTCACTGTTTTCCCATTTCGCACCACGTATCCTTGTATACCTTTATTATCTTATAATCGCGCAATAAAATTGCGAGACGTGTTCAATGAACATTGCCCAGCAGTCTAACACTATTCATCGCAGTAAAATTGTTTTAAAGATTTTTTTTTAACTTTGGCCATTAACCAATGGTTCTAAATTGAATATGGTTTTGATGCATATCCATCCATATTCTTGGGGTGCACCCACGTTACTCAAAATCCCTTGAGTTATAAATAACAATGAAACAGCCGCCATGTTGGTTGATCTCAAAATGGAAGCTTATGAAGAATGCTTTGTATAGCCAACCAACATGGCGGCTATGCCGAAACATGCACCCCAAAAATAGGTATCTTATTAGTTCGTCCTCAACATGAAACCACTGTTTAGAGCTCATTCAAGATAAATATGAAATATATATTTATCGTCAGTTAGGATAAGAATAATTTATTTAACGTCAATAACACAGGGAGTGGTCRCACAATCTCCCGAGCCTGGTGCTCATGTTATACTAGTGTGATTGACAACACCTCACCACATTCCCTTTCCGTGCGCAAGCTTACCTTCTGGTTCCAACAGTCTTGGGACCTTCAAGTGTTCATTCGCCAAATCGAAAGCTTCTTTCAAGTTTGTCTTGTTATCTCTTTCAGATACCCCTTCAACGTTAACTAGATCTGGTCTATAGACAACAAAATATATTGTCAGTCTATTTCATTTTATTAACTTCGCCAAGAATAAACGTAACATAAATAATTAAACAGCAACAGAAATGACGCAGGGTCCCCGCTACAGCGTAGCCAATTACTGCGGGCAAATGTGTTTGGACACCACATTTAAGTTGCGTCGGTCCAGCTTAACGCTAAATAGGGACTGCGCGCAAATTCGCGCWAATTCCACAGGCACTCCATGAAAATAATTGATCGAGAGTTGTTGGAGGCCTTTTGCCCTTTTTTCCACCCCCTCCCCCCTCCCCTACGACATTTGAGGCGAGATTCCTCCAAAGCGAGACATTTTAGGGTAGACTTGTGTCCCGTCCACACAAAAAGCACGCATGATGTGAGCTGAGCTTTGTGTGCATAGAATATTGAATGCAGTGGTAGTGCGTGTGAGCGACGTGTCCCCAATTAGTGCGAAAGCGCTAGAACGACTAGACACTTAAATAACAATGATTTTTTTATTTTTWTTTTTATTATCTCAATGTGATTTAGTTTTAACTGAATCTACACTAATACGCGCCGCAGTGTTCATTTGTTAGCAAAACTAGATTAAAATTACACCCAATCACGCTACCTGTGGGAATGAATGAGAAAAAGAAACGCCTGTCCATCTCTCCAACTCTTGCTGAAATCTTTTATTTCTTCAGCCAACCTTTACGCAAAAACAAAATGTTTAGAATATAGAATAAATGATAAAATTAGTAATGGATTTGTAAGGGATAATTTTCAAAAGAAATGTCCTGCGTTATCTTGATTTTCTGGAAAACTTTTTACTACGCATAAAAATGGTTCTTTCCAATAACTGTAAGTGCAAGATGTCCAGCGTTTTCTCCAGTATTAGAGTGGTTTTCAGTTGTAAGAGTAGAAAACATACGGCACTGACTCAGAGCACGTATACGGTATGGCATGCCGTAATTCATCCAATCACAACACGTAGTTCCAGTTAGTGCAGTTTTCGTATGACTGTGAAAAGCTCAGTGCCGTAAGCGTGACGTGTCGTGACCATGATACTTTCTAGAATTTTAATAGGCTGATTTTTTTACGCGCAATATGATTGGTCTAAAAATGCCTTGATCTTGGCGTGACCGTGTCCGCGCCGTGTTTATGCCGTGTTCCGGTTATTTGATTGGATGGAGAGTAAATTCTCGTGCAATGTGATTTGTCTGGCGTATCCCTTGCTGTGTCACGACCGTGTTCGTGCCGTGAACTTTTCACTGTCATACGAAAACTGCACTATGACAAGATACGGTACGACTACAGTACGGAACAATTTTCATGAATGAACAAAAACTGCCTTATAACTTTAACATAACTTACGGAAAAGAAATGCAATTCTTGATTTGCACGTTTTATTATGGCCGCCATATTGGTGGTATTCAAAAAATCATTAGCTTCCACTGTTAATACCGCCAATACGGCCGCCACACGTCTTTGTTATTTCACTTTTTTGGAAATGGTTGAAAGCCATCATTTAGYAATCTACTTACCCCATTACTTTTTTGGCAGCTTTCTGAGCCCATTCTAAAAGAATTTTTTTGCCTCTTGTCTTCTTTTTGGTTGCATAAAAACCTTGAATCTAAGATTCAGAAATCAAGGAAGATGTGACTAGCATCAATCATTGCTGTTAAATGAGTGAGGCCAACTCCAGGTATGTTTTCTGCTGGATGCCACCCATCAAAACCGAATTTTACCTAACTCACAGATTGAATTGGAATTTAGCTTGCAAGGCTTTCAGAATGTTTTGAAGTAGGCTTTCGTAAGTTTGAAGTAACTGGCTTTGATCCGATACAAGGAACAGAGGGTATTTTATAGGGGGAAAATCAGCCAGCGTTTAACTTTGAAGCAATTGCTGGAGCTCCAGTGGCCACAAGCTTATTCTGAAAGCCCTGGCTTGTTAGGTTATGATGAAGGACAAAAAAAAATGTTTAAAAGTCTGGCAGTTGTGGACGGTGCACAATCTCATTGAAAGCACCCAATCCATAATAATAATAAATAATAGAATAATAAATAATAAAATAATGAATAATGAAAAAATAAATAATAGGATTAACGGTGGAATCTTCCACTGGATTCCAATAATTGGAAAGTAGAATTTGGTTTTGTGGAGAAAGGAAAACTGAAGAATCCGGAAAACCCTTGAAGCACAKGAGAGAACCAACAAGCACTTCTACTCACATGACACTGAGCCCAGCGGGGTTAGAACCCAGGTCGCCTTGGTAAGAGGTGAGCACTCTCACTGATACCCCACCCTCGCTTTCCATCAATCCATTTAGGCATTTTAGGCATACGATTACAACCAGCACGTATTTAAGTATCTTGGAAAATTGTGAAACCTAATAATGATAACTTCATCTAGATTACCTGATAATGATGAATTATAGCCCACACCAGGCCCATAGTGATGGTTGCATTACAGTCTACAATGGACTCTGCATGAACATTGACCAGTTTGACCTGTTAAGATGGGGAAAAATAATAATACATTACTCATTCATATGTAACAGGATTTATCCATATAACATGTACATCAATAGTCCCCTTCAAAGTTCCCTGCGTCATCTTGAAAAGTAGCCATGCCTTTGYATCGAAGCAAGACGAACGGTGAGCWTGCAATGATAGAGACCTTTTTAAAACACCTTGAACAATTATTCACATGTCTCTATCATTGCAAGCTCGCCGTTCGTCTCGCTTCGATGCAAAGGCACGGCTACTTTTCAAGATGACGCAGGGAACTGTGAAGGGGACTATTAAGTAGTAGGAAGTTGCTCATTACAATTTGGTTTTTCACTGCCACCAATCAAAAATGTAAAAGGTGCAGACTGATTATTTTTGATTTGTAACAGTCAAAAACCATGTAGTTCACAGTTATGAGCTTCTATGATATTGAAATCTGCTAAAACTGAATATTGGCTGGATTTATGCATATATAGTGACTTAAATATGAATGGTAACATATAAACTTGTAGCAAGTGTACAGAATATAAGCCATCTACTTTGGTACCTGTTAGTTTAGAGGGTCTTATATTTTTTGCCAAAATAACATTATTAATGTGCTTACATTCTTAGACTTCAAAAACTGAATCACTCGTCCAACATTGGCCAGTTGATGGAGTCTCTGGTTGCCTTTTTCCTTTAGCTAAAAAAAATTGGATGTTAAGAAACTACTTGAGTAACATGAATCATACATCAGTCCATTAACAGCTAGCTAGATCTAATAGTACAAGTAGATGCCTCAGAGACAGCACCAGTAATCTATGTGAAACTGTAATCATTTACGTCTGCAGGGGCAGATCAAGGATTTTTAAAAAAGGCTGTTACAGAGTACTTCATACCAATACCACAGCTAACTCTTTTGAAAAGAGTGAGAAAATGGTGAAAATGGCAATTCAATTGAGGGACATTATATTTGAGAGCTTCAAATAAACCAAATGAATGTTTGGTAATCATGTACTTCATAACCAGCCTAAACATGTCAGTTGACTGACGCCCAACTGTCGGCTAAGGTTTGACCAACATACAGCCAATGTTCGGCTGATAGTGAGTAGGTTTAGTAAAACCCTTTTTTGGGTGGGGGCAGTCGCTCCTGAAGCAATTGAGTGAGAAGGTACATATATGGCTGCCATATGAGAAATATGCAATGTGACATAAATAATTACTGACCATTTTTTCACCAGATAGCACTTGAAGTAATGCAATCAAGCGTGTTCCATCTTTTAAATCAGTCAATAAGTCTTGTACTTGGTTAGGTGGCTTCAGCTATGAAAAAAACATTTAAGGTTATAAACAAGATAAATTAACAGCGCAATGAGTGCTAATATGGCCATGTATGAACCCAGTTATTATTTTACAACCAGTCAGAGAACACAAAAAAATAATGAAAATAGAATAAATGTCTCTATAGGGGCTTTGCACCATTACATGATGGCAGCCATGACAGGAGGCACAATAGAGTTGTTTTCACCTGGGAAAATGAAATCTTTCTCAAGTAAATCAAATTAGACCAGATTCAATTGTTCCTGCCTCCTGTCATGACTGCAATCACGTGATGGTGAAAAGTCTCTATATAATTGTGTTGTCTTTCTAGTGCTTTCACACTAATTAGAGACAATTATGACTCTTCCACACTACCATTTAAGGTAATACCCTTGAAAGAAATTTTTCCAATAACTTTGTCCTGAAACTTTGCATGGACATTAATTATGTTATGGACATTTAAAAACTGCAATAAAAAGATGGGGTCACCATTCTCGTTTTTTCGCTAGATGCTCTCCAAATGTGTCAATTTATGGGTTTTATAGTGAAATGTGGTAGCAACCGGAAGCTGTAATCAGGAACCTTTATTCACAGTTAAAAGTACTTTTATATAACAAAACGTACTTATAACTCGAAGTTTACTAGATAATCTATGCTATTTAATCCATCGAAGTAATTGGATGACTACGATTCTTGAACTATTAGTGAAAGATGCAGTTATGTGCACCTCTACGAAAAGTCCAAAAATTGCACAATCATGTCAACTATTCCCATCAAAATATTTTCAAAACCTAGCCAATAAACTTTTCTTCATATTTTGATATTATGTAATGAAGAGCATCGCATTTATCAAAAATCTGAAATAAAAAATGGGGTTCACCATTATCATTTTTGATTTATCTCAAAATAGTCGAAAACTAAAACTTTTCTGAGTGGAGACTGGGGTGAGTCAGATAAAAATCGTTATTTCTATACTCAAAAACGAGAAAAAAATGAAAATTGGCTTTGAACATCTTTCTTATTTAGTTTCCGAAAGAAAAATGCCTAAACTTCGTTAGTTCCATGCTTTAAGTTGCATGTGCAGAAAAATGCACACTGCATTAATTCAATGTTAAATGCACACAACGCTCAACTCACATGTTGATTAGACTGTGAGCAATCCCTTGGTCACTGTCCTTCTAGCTGTCCATGAAAAATCCCTCATAATCAATCTTCCTCTGCCAATCAACACGGACAGACAGACGGACAGTGACCAAGGGAAATAGTCTGAGGAATTGCTCGCAGTCTACATGTTTTCAAAGAGGGAGAAAACTGGAGAACCCARAGAAAACCCTCATAGCATAGGAGAGAACAACACATCAACCAAACTCAAATATCATAAGTTGTCCACGCAGTTCAAATCAGTGACCCAAAGCTTTGGAACCACAGTAGTAAAAGACGATGTAGTAGCAGCATACAGCACCCATGGTACCCTACCATAGGAACTTTTTTAACAAAACCACCCTTTCTATGAGTCAGCAAACAGCATTGGCAATAACAATGCATGAGTATACTTAAAGAAAATAAATCTTTGAAACTTATAGCGYAGCRCAACCGTGACGTCATAAAAACGAAGACAAAGGTGAAATTCGGACAAACAAACTTACAAGTTTACTGTCAGCAGATAATTTTCACAGCCGATCGCAGTTGATCTTAGTTTACATGGGTTATTATTGTAACTTTAAGTAAAAAAAATAAAATCGGTTCGTATAATCCTCGTAGCGGTTAAACAGAATGCAATGTTTGTCYGAATCTTTAAGCTATTTTTAGAATCAGTGCGCTGCGCTATTTCACATTAATAAGCCAAAATAAAATAGAATTTATACAAACCCAGAAACAACTTTTAAGAGGTTTTAATCAAGACTAGTCCACATATCAAATTTGGAATTTAACTGCTGTATGAGTTGTAAGACAGCAGTGTAGATATAATATTCTTTAGCAAATCCAGGTTAAAAATGAACAATCTATACAAACCTTGCAGAGATAGAAATTTATCCATCTTGTGAAGGTACGCTTCTGAATTTCTACTTGCTCATCTGTGAACAAAATTATATACATATTTTATTATACATATTTTWAAAATATTATCTCAAGAAAATATGCTTTGCTCAATATTAGTGCTTAAGCCTTTATTTATTTGATAAATGGCTTATTCCAATTCCAAACAGACCTCTTAGGTTGGGTGAAATAATTGTTTCCCATTAAAATCATGTCACTCTCTTCAGAATAACATTTTTTGTTTGAGCTCATTTTTTTGTATAAATTGGGGAAACATTTTGCCTAAGTAAAATGGCCTATTCCTAGCTGTGTCCATCAAGCACAAGCAATAAATAAAAATTATTTTGTTATATATTTTGTTCCAATGAACGATACCTATTTTAAGGCAGGCACTAAATTGGCTTTCCATTAAAAGAAAACCATTGCAGTGCACCATCTAATTTAGGAAACCATTTAAGTGTTGCTAAAAGTATTTCTTGAAAAAATTAACTAATATGTGAATTTATGTAAAGAAAAATAAGTATCTTAAATTCATAAAGAATTAATTAGCAAAAATTAATTAACTATATTAGAAACAGGAAATAAACTTTGTATTAATTTCCTCAAAATAAAATATAGAGAACAGACAAAAAACACTAAAAGAAAGAAAATCTGAATAAAAAAAACAAAATATATTTTTCATTGTTATCTGTGGACTCCAAAATGAGCTTTTAGTGATTGGATTTTTTTTTTCGTTTCCAACTTTTGACTTTTATTATTTTTTCTCCCTCTCAGACATTCCATTCTCATTCAAATTTCCTATACACCTGATATAAACTTATTAATTCATTCAGCATTATAATATGTACTAGACAGTTTATTATTTTTGTTTTTGTCACTTTTTGCCATCACAAAATTATTTTATTTTTTTCCAAGTTAGTTAACTAGTTTTAATTTATATCTGTGTGATTTAAGAGAAGAATATAATTTTCTAAAATAAATCGTCATTGATTCTATGAAGAAAAGAAAAGCGATGATAAATTTTGAAGTTGTTCAAGTTTTTTGGCTTCTTTTGTTAACTTCTTACCAAGTATTTTATTTTTTCTATAGTTTTAAATTTCAAACCTTTATAAGAAAAATGAGAAATAAAGCTTTTTGAGCGAACAGGGCTTAAGTTGAAATTAAGGGGAAGAATACAGTTTGATCTCTTCAACTAAGACATAAACAAAACCACGAAGGACAGCTGGTTTAAGACGGACCTTCGCTTACCGGGTAATAGAAAATCAGTATCAAAAGTTATATTTTGTAACGCTCATATTGACTAAGAATGTAGAAGATAAGTTTTTCGATCGAGAGTATTTCTCGCACGTGTAATTTTAGAATGACTTGGAGTGACTTTGAGTAAACATTGTTATAATTCAACATATATAACTCACCGGATAACGCTTGGATTTCAGACAAGAGTGTGTCAGACGACGCCGATAAAGACTCTTTCTGTATCTTTAATGACGAGCCATTTCCTTTAGACGGCGAAGGGGTTCGCGAGGAAGAACGAGAAGTCGTGCTTGGCGCTTTCGAAGAGGACGCCATCTTGGTTTCCTTCGCTACCACTAAATGTAAYTCAAAACGATGGATATCTGTCCGAGATTGAGCTTTTCCTTCACAGTTGGACGTCTAGCTACCTTAGAAACCATATTTCTAAGCATTCATAAAAGTAAATTAGCGTTTATGAGAGTATAGTGGGTAATAAGAAGCTGTGTTCTGAAATCACTGGTTGTTGCTGTGCATCATACATGACATCACGAAGCCGCAATGCCAGTTACGCGGGAATCGCGTTTCCTCGCTCCCAGAGTGCATGCTAACCTATTACCACTATTTATATCGGTTATCGAGATATTAAAAGCTCATTATTATCATCATGCTATCACAATTCAATTTCTAGTTTGTCGATGTTAATTTATTTTAAATCCACGTTGAATTTACTGAGTTCACAAAACAATTTGTACAAAATAGTGAGTTTTGAGTAACTATGACGACTTGTCAAGATAGATTAGCACCAAGGCACTAACTACGACTTGAGTGATGCTGTCATCGCAATGATTCAAAATAGCGTGCGAGGAATCATTTTTAAAGAAGATTATTAGTGCAAGATGTGAACTGTAATCTAAAACACTGAACAATAAGTAATTTCTTTATAAAAAATTATCGTTAATCGACATAGCTCCAAAAACTTCTCATCCTTACCATGCCACCTTGTTATTTCCTTTATGTTRCAGAATCAATGATTTTATTATAGGCAAACCTGCAAACTGTGGCCTCTACTGTGATTTTTCTCTCACAAAATTCATTGTTTTTCTTGTAAATTGTTAGAATTCTGGGGGCTTTCCTATCGGGATACTGATTGGATTTCACAAGACAAAGAAAACTGAGTTAGCAAAGTTTCCAGGGCAAACACTTTACATAACAATAACACAAGACAGTCAACAGAGCTTAGTTACATGTTCATTTACGTAGCGTTGTAAACAAGGCTAAAAATACTATTATAGTTCAAATATAAGAGTTACTAAACTGTCTCTTTAAATGACCTCGACTAGCCCTTTATTTAAATGGTGACCGATACACTTGCAAAGATGCTGTTGAAAATGACAGCTCTCTGCTTATGAAATACCGAACATAATAGTTGAGTGTAACTATCATCGTGAAAAACAAAATATTGTAGTCCAGCATCTACCAACTTAAAAAAGCAGGGCCGTAGCAAGGTTAATAATATTGGGGTTTATATGACAAGGTAATTTCACGCGCTTTGATTGGTCAATTTGCGGTCYATAACTTACGGTACGGACCGAAAAATGAAATGGTTCACTGAGTGTACGTACTTATGATCTTTTAAAACATTCAAATCTTTATCAAGAAAATATATTTCTGGATGAAAATCGTCGGAAAACCTTCAATAAATATTTAAAGATAACTGAAAGTCACTGACATTTAATGTAAAACTTATCAAACAAGCGACAACTCTTTCATACAAGCGAAACTCTTTCGATGAAGGCTCTACACGGCACTAGTTGAGAGATTTTGTACGACTAGAAAAAACTAGAAAAACTAACTATGCTAAAGCTAAAACTATGTCAAACTACGAACTAAAGGGTGGTGAACAGCGGCTAATTCAGTAAATGAAATAAAGATAGGTTTACCGTAGAATTAACGTAAATTTGTTATTTCAGTGAGCTAACAACGTCCAGTTTGAACTTATGTGAATCGATCGGGTGAAGAAGCCAGTAGTTTCTTTCGTAAACGTTTTAAGCAGTTTTCTAGGCTCATCCGCTCTTGAAGT
>NW_022258492.1:195375-211981 GCF_009602425.1 Actinia tenebrosa | reverse complement strand
CTCAAACACTACATGACTTTTGACACGTACAGGAAGCCCTTCCAATGCAGTTCTCGTTTGACATGCGCTGTCAACTTTACTTTTTGTTGCTTCGCCTCTTTTTGATCTCAATGCCTTGCCACATAATAAATATCTTATTAACCTCATTTGTTCGGTCCGTACCGTAAGTTATGGATCCTCGTTTTTTCCACTTTTTTATGGCCCGCGCGCTACGCGCTTGGGCCATAAGGCAGTGGAAAAAACTCGGTCCATAACTTACGGTACGGACCTCGCACTCGGTTAATAAGAGCTATTTATTTCTCTCGGCCTCCCAAGCCGCGCTCATGAAGAAATAGAAAACGCGCACGCGTGCTGTGTGCAGTTATAGAGCACGCGGGGGCTGGCAGAACACGAGAAAAGATGCTTTATAACTCCACGCAGCACAGCAAGCAAGTTTTTTATTTCGTTTATAAAATACCAATTACTACATGAATGACGAAACTGACAGTACGCGAGCGAGCTGTGTGCTCTCATAATAAAGCACGCGCTCCCAACCAATCAGAACGCGAGATTTAGATTTAGATTTAGACAGTTATTTTATAATARATATTGAAAGACAGCCAAACGTCTTCACGTACAGTAAAAACATTCACAGCACTTCACTTTATCTAATTAATTTATTTTATAAAACATATAACTCCACCACAGGGAACCCGGCTAYATATTTTTTRCYCCTTTTAGAAAGTAACTTTGCTCTTTGTGGGTTTCCTGTGTCGTGATGGGTTTCTAGACTCTTYCACAGTCTCTCGCTCGTCCTTTCCGTCTCCACGCTTAGAGACTGTAACGGTACAATGACCGAAAGGACTTATGGGTCCCGAAAACTTGGACCCAGCGTGCTTTGGGAACCAAAATACTCGTCCACAGTCTCTCTCGTTTTCGCTGCCATCTTGAAAATATTGAAACGAGAGAGACTGTGGACGAGTATTTTGGTTCCCAAAGCAMGCTGGGTCCAAGTTTTCGGGACCCATAAGTCCTTTCGGTCATTGTACCGTTACAGTCTCTAAGCGTGGAGACGGAACGGACGAGCGAGAGACTGTGGAAGAGTCTAGATGGGTTTCTTATTACATAAGCTGTAATCAGATCTGCGCTGTGGGATCAGATCGGCGCTGTAAACTGATAGCCGATTAAATTCAAATCAAATAACCGTTGGTAACGCACTCTCTAGTAAACACTCAAAAGAAGTTTATTCATTGAGCAAACATTTCGTGGGTTTTTTATTAATAAATTACCTTCATGAATAATTTGGACAGGGGTTTTAAAATCGRACACTTGCTTTGTTGCATCCCTTCTCTTCTTTTGACTGGCTACTAGAAAGTGCGTTACACACCACAGGCAACCCATAAGAAACAAAACATCAACGGTTATTGATTTGAATTTAATCGGCTATCAGTTTACAGCGCCGATCTGATCGCACCGCAGATCTGATTACAGCTTATGTAAAAGGAAACTGATCACAACACAGGAAACCCACAAAGAGCAAGTTACTTTTCTAAAAGAAGAAAACAAATATAACCGGGTTCCCTGTGACTCCACTCGGAAAGGTGCCCTATTTCATAATGACGTCACGGTTTGTTTACATCGGCTAAGATGATAGAAATTTAGGCTAGATTTAAGCTTAATTCTCTTCTTTCGAGATATTTAGCGTAATATTTAGTTGTTCTTGCCTTCACCAGCTCATAAACCAACTTTCATTGTGATTTAAGATGTGTTGTTGTCATTCCACYCCCCTTCAGAGACCATGATCCCTAGCGTTAAAACAATAGTTTGTTTTGATGTGACGTCATTATGAAATAGGGCAATTAAATCTAAATAACTTTTTCATTTAGTTTAAGCTTGATCTTCGTTATAAATCCCACTTTTGACACAGTGTTTCGATGAATYTGCGACTATTCTGTTGAAGCCATGTTTTATAGACGCAGTCTCATATGCTGCCTGTCGTTCAATATTTGGAATACTAGAAGTCGTGGGTATATCGTAACAGTCTTCGTTTCTGAAAAKTTAAAGGAGCACGTACCGTCTACTCTAACTTGCGAATACCCAAAAGTAAACTATTGATGGTTTTCACAGTCGYCATAAAGGATGAATTTAACAAAAGTTTCGTCATTAGTCTCTTAGTCTCTCTGTTATAGCATTCAACCTGCCTGCCGTGTCTTTTGTTATTTAAWTCCCTTGAGAATGAATGAAAACTGTCAATTGCTTACTATCAATCACGTGACTTTTTGGAGTTGACTGGGGGGCAAACAAGCGGTTGACTGGGGGGCAACTAGCGGATGCTAAGTCAAAACATATCAAAATAAGTCCTCAAACTATTGCATTTGACTATTTTCACGACATCAAACCAGAAAACAAGAGATCAAAACAACCTCCAGGATTCTACAAGCCATCAAAAAAGAGCTATTACCGGAAGTGACGTCTATTGATAGCAACCTATAGGCCAAGGACCGCCGACCAAGAGGGGGGTTATCAAATCTTCAAGTCTCATTCGTTCCCTTAAATTAGCCTTATACTCATACTCGTCTACTATATTTACAAAACTAAGCTCCCCCTCCCGCTTTCACGGGGGAAGAGGTGGGGGATTTGACGGTCCTTGTAGACTGGTTTTCTCTTCAGCGGGGAACCTCGCCACCACACACCAGGTGGAGGGTCATAAAATGTTGACATTTCTTCGATTATTATCTCCCAATTTTACGAAGCATGCGCAGTTATGATTTGGGAGAACTTGAGACACAAACACGGCCGTACAACATGCTGTAACATTTTTAAACAATTAAATGGCTTCAAGAATTTCATCATTTTTAGCCTATTATCCAATGGTAGCGCGTACTTTTGATTTGTAAAGTAAAATCCAGTACAGCTATATATAGRAACTCCCTTTATCATGCTAACAAATACATATTTCTGTACCCATTCGAACTGGTTTGAGTTAATGGGTCAATGAAGCAAAGATATAGGAGGCCTATCTCCTTAATCCACATCGCGTTTGCAATGCAGCTTGCAATCTTTTTACACTGCAAAATAAAATTGAACTAAAAAATCCTCAACAGTTCTCTTTTTAATGGTAGTGCATATACAGGTGCACGCGAGTCTCTTCTGAATGTGTCCTCAACATTTGTAGATGGACTTTTCTACCGTAGGATCCAGCTTTTTCTTCGTRTGACTTGGAACGTTTTTCGGGGCGTACAACTCGAACTCATTGCCTTTAAGTGACTCATCAACAGACTTGAAATCGTTGTCGTCAACAAAAAGTGAAAGAAATTTGTTATCTATTTTCACGAGCTTCTTATACCGAGGTGGTTTCCATAGAACTTGAAGATGGCTTTTTCCGCGCGCTTGTTTATGTAAAACTTCAATGTAGTACTTTYTTCCAGCTTTGAGCTGAATTCCTCTGGATATCTGTGAAGGATATTTTTGGAAATCGCCCGTTTTGGTCCATCCTGTACCCTTGGTAGAAAACACTGTCGCAATCAATCGGGCATTTTTCGGATCGATGTCGGTACTAAGCCAGAGCTCGGAGGAATCATCCGAAGCGATGGCGAATTGGTAAAATCCCTCTGCCATGGAATGAATGTAACCAAAGATTCTTTCACCATATTCAATATCTTCGAATTCCGCTTTGAACCCGGTAACAAATCGTCGATGACTCGGAAACCGAGGAAATAACGGAGACTGTCGGAGCTGTTCGACGTAAGGGCCACAAATTCGATCCCATATGTGGACGTTTAACTTCCCTGACATAAAATCAGGAATAACTTGTTCAAAAAAGGCGGTCAACAGCTCATGGCCTGTTACACAATCACTTTTCTCTTTGAATTCAATCCTTCCCTCGTCAGGAGTATGTGGYTTCGGAGTGACAATTACTACATTTTGATAGACACGCGGAGTGACCCGTGGTTTTCGAGTGACTCGCAATCTTTCCAGTCCGCGCGCTTCATATGGCGTGGATCCATAAACAAGTTTCTCAGGCTTATGATTTCGAAGCCCTGCGATGTGATCCCGAATCCAGTCGATGCGAGGTCTGTGTTTCTCGGTTAAGTTAAGCAACGYATTTAATAACTCAGTCTCTTTGCCAACTGCGTCGTTGGACACTGCTGCACTATTTGCTCTTACTTGATTTTTATAAAAATTAGATCGTTTTAGCATCAGAACCGGATCAACATCACGTGCCCAGRCCAAGATTATCCACACCGCGGTGGGAAAACAGACCAATATGAATGCGCTTTTCCAGAAGTTGCAGTATCGACCTGCTTCTCGTTTGTAYTTTATCAACATGCTGTAGAAAACCCACCGTTTATTAAACCGCTTCAGGGCGCGTAAAAAAAGTCCGTTTCGGTCCTGATTTTCGGTGTTAAAATTGCTGTACTTGATCAGTCTGTAACATTAACTGCTACAAATCAACATCTTTGCTCTCTTCTCTTRGACTTCTGATTGGCTTGTTAGTAGACAGAGATATAGGGACGTAGAATTTTGGAAAATAACTCTCAAATGTTTTGTTCTTTAGGTGGTATACTGGACAGTCTGTGAAGTGTTGTAGCGAACTGATAATGGTGATCCATTAGCCCATTTTTACGAGATATTTCTTACTGGTCAGACATGAATAACCTTACGACAACATAATCCCCGATGCGCTCAGTAGAGCGATTGGCATCCATGATTACCAAGCGTTAGAGATCTTCCGTCATGGGTCGCTGTTTCTCATGCTTGAAAAACTTCCTATACCTGCTGCCTTGTGAATTTTCTTCCACCGTGTAAAAAAATGACGATATTTTAAATCTTTTAACTATATCCATTTTATCACTGATTTGTTTTTAGTTTTTACTAGCTATTTTTAATTCATATTCCTAACATCAAGAAGTCTGTTTTTGCATTTCTCACCTTTTTGGCAATGAAATATTCCCCTTGAATGACATTTCACGATGAACTCACACAATATTGAGTTTCACTGACCCATAAATGATGGAATATTTGTGAAGTTTTGCAACAAGATCTTTGAGTAAAGCCGTGTGACTAAGTTCATAGCAATCGTGACCAAGTCAGTGAACGATAAACACATCGACTAGAGATCGGGCGTGTCTCATCCAGCCCTTGTTTTATACTTGGAGCATAAAATAGYAACAGAATGAAAAAGCAGATCTGTCATTTATCATGTAACAAAACACCTTGAAACAAAACCAACAGTTTTTCTACCATATTCAAAAATTTATAACTGACACCTAAAGATTCACTTAGACCAAACTATTCAAAGTGTTTTGCGATTTTGTTTTTCCTTTAAGTTTATTTTCATTGTGCATGTCGTGTTATTATGCATTTTTTCTTAATTTATGTATTTTTGTAATATAATCTGTAATYAGGTTTTTCCTTCTCTACTTTGAAAACATTGTAAAATTAAATCTGTGTAATCTCCCTAGATGAGCTTTTTTAAAGCTCTTGGAGAAAATGCAGAGAACAAATATGTTTAAATTAAAAAAACTTATCATGTATGATAAACAGAAACGTTTTAACTGACTTCTAGCTTCCCTTAATGAGTGTTTATTTTTCTTATTTTACTTTTAAGTTAGCTGTTCTTAAGCAGTGTCTACCACGACCATGATTCGTTTATGCTTGCATTTCACAACAAGAGATATATCTGTAAGTGACAAAATTAACAAGGTCGCGGGGGACCAATCATGATGATGTAAAAATTTTAGGCACATTGATTGTCCTATTACATGTGAGCTGGTTTCTTCCCTGACTTTGATCAGCCCAGAGRTTGTTTCAGGGTTCAATCTGTGGTTTAGAAATGCCCTCAAGACTTTGATCAGCCCAGAACTTGTTTCATGGTTCAATCTGTGAGTTAGACATGCCCTGACTTAGATCAGCCCAGAACTTGTTTCAGGGTTCAATCTGTAAGCGTTAGACATGCAAGGGCGGATCCAGGGGGAGGGTCGGGGGGGTCGCGACCCCCCTGTCATTCCTGAGGTCAAATGGGATTCCTGTGGTAAAAATGCGACTGGGATTCCTTTGCCTACAAAATTTACCCCTGAGACCCCCCCTTCAAAAAACCCTGGATCCGCCCTTGACATGCCCTGACTTTGATCAGCCCAGAAATTGTTTCAGGGTTTGATCTGTGAGTTAGTCATGCCCTGACTTAGATCAGACCAGAGTCTGTTTCAGGATTCCATCTGTGAGTTAGCCATGCCCTGACCTTGATCAGCCAAGAGGTTGTCAACCTCGTTGAATATAAACTACTGGATGTCTCCTTTTGATGTCCCTGTCAGTTTTGTGCATGGGTACCCTATGTCCAATATCCCTCYAATGATGGCCACAAATATTTCATATATGTTATACTAATAGGGTCTCCACGTATAATGCATGTAGACAGTGAAAGTTAAGGCTGTAAAGGAGGCGATGTGACAGACAGACAGCTCGTGCTCTTTGATGGACAAGGACCTTGGTAACCGTTGAACTTGTGACCAAATACCGTAGTAGGTTTGCYATAAAGGTACCGCTAGTTCAGCGCAGAATGTAGTAGTTTTTAYCTATGCAAACTTCTATTCCATGAGTCGCTGCATCCATGCTTCTGACTCAGACAATCTATAGCAAACCAATCACTGTTGCAGCAGGTTTCCCAGTGGGAATCAAAATCTTGTCCCACAAATGAAAAAGCCACAATTATAGAGCTTATCAACTAATTCATAAACTTAGCACTTGAAGTTAGTCAGTACAAGRCATTCATATGGAACATGAATCTGATCCAGTCGATCAGAGGTGTTATTGCCTGTTAAAGTAARTCAGGTGATTCTTGAACCGACAAGGTGTGAGCAGGTGTTTGAATCCATGGTCAAGTCATATTGGGAGTCTTCAGGTTGAGGGATAAAAGAAAAAAAATCGGTTAAGGGATCAAAGGAATCGACATATGAATTAATTCAGGGGTAAAAGAAAAAGTAATATTTTAACTAGAGACAACGGTCTTGATATCTATCTAYGGGGATATCTCCACAGAGTTATCACGATAACGGGTCACARAAYCTCTTGATAGTCATGCCTCTATGCYAACAAACACATWTAGCAGGATCATGAAWATTGGTGCAAAGGATCAAGTGGTTTTGAACGACTCAATAGCTAATAAAGAGACTGAACTTTGCCAAGAGGAAAGAGTTTGTGTAAACGGTTAAGCTTAAATAACGTTGGGCAAAGGTCGTTATCACATCTATTGAAATTCCACACCAGGAAGAGAAGGCCAGGCAATAAGTTGAAAAAGAAGAAAAGAACGAAAGAAAGAAAACAAGAATGAAAGAAAACAAGGATGAATGAATGTAAAAAGAACTCTTTTATATCTAAAAATTGTCACAGGCAATTAACAAATCCACGGGAATCAAATAATCTTATTCGCTTATGAAATCATATATATATATATATTAGAATGATTCCTTTCGGGCGTCAAAGTCTATTGTGCTTGGATGTGCCCAGTGTTCATTATTTACTGCATTGGCTGTTTATATTTTATTTTCCTTGTCAGAAAATGCAGAAATTGCACAATAGAACCCCAAATTCTTCACGTCACGCGGGTCAAAATCGAATGGATCCAAATAGAGAATAAATTGGGTTAAAATCGAATGGATCCTATTAGCGAATAATACGGGTCAAAATCGAATGGATCCTATTAGCGAATAACACGGGTCAAAATCGAATGGATCCTATTAGCGAATAACACGGGTCAAAATCGAATGGATCCTATTAGCGAATAGCACGGGTCAAGATCGAATGGATCTTATTAGCGAATAACACGGGTCAAAATCGAATGGATCTTATTAGCGAATAACACGGGTCAAGATCGAATGGATCTTATTAGCGAATAACACGGGTCAAGATCGAATGGATCCAATATTCATAAAGTATCTGCTGTGATGCTGTTGGAGCGTCTCGTTAAACTGTACAATGGGTTAAAGAGCTATCTAACTGACCGCTCTGAATCAGTACGCATTGGCTCAACAATATCTASGCCGTTATCAATTACTCACGGAGTACCACAAGGTGCAATTTTATCTCCTTTACTGTTCTGTATCTTCCTAAATGACTTGCCTTCTGTTTCCAACTCTTTAAGACGATACTAAAGTATGTCTGACTTTCAATTATCTCCACATTGCTAAGTGATGCTGCGAGAGGGATTACTCATTAATCCGGATAAAACCAGTTTCTCGTTTTTGGAACAGCGACATCTACTACAAAATTCGCCGACCAACTTGTCTTATTCCTTCGTTGGAAAAACCCTCACTTTCCTCAAAGTCAGCCAAAGATCTTGGTGTAATCCTCGATGCACAACTTACTTACGATGAACATGTATCCAACGTAACATCTTCCTTTATGTCAAAACTCTGTCAAATCAATAGGGTTAAGAACAGTTTTGATTCTAGAAGACTCACTCTCATCATAAATTCACTTGTTATGAGCAAATTAGTGTTGTACTGTTGTACTGTTTGGTCTAACCATAGTTAATAACTGAGAAGAATCTAAAGAAACTTCAACAAGTTCAGAACTTTGCAAGTAAGATTGCTACTAAGAAATACGACCATGTCAGTCCCTTACAAGAGCTGAACTGGATGACTGTAAAACAACTTCTAGCATACAGAGACGCCGTTGTAGCATTGAAATGCTACAATAATCTTACTCCTGGAAAAAGTTCAGATGTCGCCGTACACGAAACTGTGATCTCTTAGATACRCCTCTATACGAGACAGCGTCAGGTCAGAGAACTTTCACATACAAGGCTACAAAGACATTGAACAATATGGACAAAGAAATCAAGGATCTAAGTATCAATCAATTTAAAAAACGATGTAAAAATCATATTTATCAAGTAAATAATATTTTATAGATATYGTTATGCTGATTCGTTTAATTTATTCTCAATTTTTCTCAATGTAATAATCTATTTCTCCATTTTTATTGTAAATTTTTGCYAAAACAATTCAATTAATTAAGTATGTATGTGAAGCATAGCTCTACTTATATAGAGACTCATATAAAGCAAACAACTAGGAATAAATCTTTTTTTCACTAGAGAGATTGCCTTATCGTTAAAGATTTTTAAAATCTAATAGAAAATGGATTTTAAGAAAAGAAAAATCTTATGTTTATAAGGTGGGATTCGAACCCACCAAAAGAAATTCAATAAATAAATAAATAAATAAAAGAAAAGAAAAGAAAAGAAAAAGAAAAAATCGATCCCACTGTGCCATACCCCCGAGACATCCGCAGAGCTGAGGCGGCGTATGGACTTCGGACCTGACGGCGATTAAATCCTTCTGCCCTTGGGTGTACGAATTACGCAAGAAAATGTTCTAGCCGAAGCATCAGGGGAGAGACCAGCCGGCCCCCAGACCATATCGGCTGATCCCTTGCATCTCTGCCACGCACGGAATCGGTTGAAAAAATAATGTTAAAAAGTCTAGTCTATTCGGTGCATTGTTTTCACGCCTATTGTTATGCTGATTCACCTAGAACCGTGGTCCAGTGGATAAATCGTTGTCGTTCAAGATACTGAGTCAAGCTCGGCTGAGGAGGGTTAGCACTTGGATGGGTGACCTAAACATTATACCCACTCACGCTTTTGCTCCTTTTTTCCGTTTTTCTTTTTTGATTTTCAATACAATAGAATATAGAATARTGAAACTTTTCTATTTTTGAGTAACCTATTTCTGTCTACCCAAATCCGTCAAATTGAAATCTAGCAGAGGAAAATCCCCGGGAAAAAAATAAAAAGGACGGCACTTTAGTATTTTCATACCGACGTCACCACAGCGTTGAAACTGCACTTTTACGCGGATCACCAACGACTTTCTAATGTCTCTAGACAATGGGAGTGAGGTGCTTCTTGTCTTGCTCGACTACTCGGCTGCGTTTGACACGGTAAATCAYTCCATCCTCTTAGATCGACTATCGACTATCGTTACGGAATATCAGGTATAGTTCTGTTTTGGTTGACGTCTTGTTTGAGTGATCGTAGTCAGTACATCAGTGTTAACGGATGTAACTCTCCATCAACTACACTAAGTCACGGAGTGCCACAAGGATCGGTCTTGGGACCGCTGCTGTTCACATTATATGTAAGGCTGATTGAGGATATTATTAAGCTGTATTGGAAAATACGGAGATCTAGACGCGCAACGCATTTTTAGACTGGGCTGCCACACGCAACCCAGTAAATAGAAAAAGCGCGCGCGTGCTGTGTGTAGTTATGATCGAAGCACGCGGGGATTGGCAGAACACGAGAGAAGCGTTAGGAGAAGCACGAGTGTTTTGTTAATCCTCACATGAGTGCTTTGACTACACGCATCACGGCTAGCAAGATTTTTATTTCTCTCATAAAATACAAATTAGAGTAACCGTTATTTTAGATAGGAATAACAAACTAGAAAAGGCGCGCGCGTTCTGTGTGCTGTCTTAATGCACACGCTCCCAACCAAYCAGAACGCGAGATTCTTACAGACCTTACTTCCAACATTAATATTGTGCAATGTATATTCGTCTTTTATTTACATCTTCATTTTATTRCAAAATAAATGTTCCTCGAACTAGCGAGATCATACAATATAAGCAAGCAGTCAAGACTACAGGCTACTTAGCAATTATAGCCGAATTAAAGCCTAATGGGCTAGASTCATAGGCCATGACGGCAAGAGGACTAATTGTTTTAGTCAAATTCAMCTAGTCGGTTAAACATATAAAGCGTTTTCACGTTTTCACATAACGCCACAGCCGCCATATTGGTGTGCCTTTGACAATAACTTTGTTATTAGTTTCTTTTGTTAGGTACATCAATATGGTTGCTATCTCTATTGTCAGTTAATACTAGGGACTGAGTTAAAACGCTTTACAGAAGCAAACAAGTTTTTCGTTACTAGTAGGATATAACTTATAGCCTAGTAATAGCTCATCCAATCAGAACGCAGCATTGATGATAGACCACTGGTTGGATTTGACTGAAATCTGTTATACATTCGTAACCAATACACACCCAAAACACTCTTTTAGTGGATTTATAAGCCATTAACATAAGAGCCTTGAACTTATATGTGATCTATAACACAAGAAATCCGTTTACGTAATAGCGTCATTTGCTATCACTACCAGAATCCCTTGCCCATTTCTTGTGTTGAATAAATTAGTACCAATTGCCTTAGCTAGAGACTCTTTGGCTCTAGTGGCTTTTAGTCGTAAGTTTCGTTATCCCAAGAGGCACTACATGGATGGAGAGCCTCAGGTTAGAACCCAGGAGACAACAAGCTACCCTGTTATGACACTGATAGACATAGTTGACAAACGACTGCGCCTGCAAGGAATCTGACGATGGGCATAGAACGACGCGTCTGCCATTTTCCCGCCAAACACCGAACATGCGCAGAATATCGTTTTTCTCTCTAAACAATGTATCTACAAATAACTCCATTTTTAACAAYACAAAAAAATGAAGTAAATAAGCAATTCGGTGTTAATTTACGAAAAATGCTATCACTACGCTGATATACAAAATGCTACATAATTCTATAGACCCCTTGCAGCACGTCGGAATGCAGCTCAATTCGGAGGACATCACAATTGGGGTTTTCAATTCTCATGAAATTGATATTCTTGTCCATCTAAATTGTRCTGCTTTGACGTCACATAAGGGGTCTATTAAACGTATTCTCTGCACGGTCGATTCCCCCATTACAGAGGGGAAGAGACGGTGACCATACACACGATTGCCAAATGCCAAAAAATTAAATATACTGAAAAACTATTGTTTGAAAAGAATATTTTCGTACAGAAAACCATACACCTCAGGAAAGAACACAAAAATGGATGGACTAGAGCAAAAAATAACTGATCAACACATTGATCATTTATACTTCCAACCAGGTGGGTCTCAAATAGAACAAGTTTTATATATCAAGTTTATGGGACGAAATAGAGACTTCCACTAACAAATTATGTACGAAAAAAAACCAAATTCACATAGCGCTGTGGTTTCTATGGTAACGTTGTTGTGTTGTTAACCTAACCAGCAATTCAACCAAAAGTTAAGAAAATTGAAAAYAAACGTCAAGTATCATACTTTTCTGTATTTTTAAAAGAAACTAAATCAAGGTAATCATATTTCTGAAACTACATGAAGTACTATTAAATTTACKGAAGGCTCGACTTCAAGCGAGAATTTTCAAACCTCAAACGTGGTCTATTTGTGTCTTTACACTGAAAACGATAAAAATCAATRTGTGTAAATATTTCCTTAATGATATGAAATATATATTTATATATAAGTCAGACACAGTCCTTTTTTCATTTTGTATAATTCTGGATTCTTGATTCTAGATTTTTGACTAAAAATTCACGTGTGGTAAAAAAATATCTTGCGCGTGCATGAACATCCTTATTTAAGGATGTTTTATCTACAATTATATTTTTCCTTGGTCTATATGTTTTAAATATTTTTTCCTCGTATAACAAGGAGATAGTACATGATATTAGCCGTTTTTCGCCCGTCTAATCTTCCTAACAGGCTTCCTAGACTGGAACTGAAACTTCCATTTCACCGTACGACACTGAGAACTTTAGAACATAGGTCCAGCAAAACCAAGGAAATATATGAAAATTGTATTGCCCTTATAAGGAGAGTAGGGTCACGTATTAAACCTGTTGGCGCAACTGCCTATAGAGGCTTTACACCATCACGTGATGGTAGCTATCGCAGGAGCACAATAACGGAGCCTCTTTGCCCTGGGAAAGTGATTTTYTTCTCATTTAATTCAGATTAGACCAGATTCAACTGTTCCTGCCTCCTGCCATGGCTGTCATCACGTGATGGTGCATATGCKATTAGACATTATTCATTTTGGTGCAATGTTTTCCCATTACAGAAAGAACACGTGGCATTCACGTGACAAGAACATCAAGGTGTTTAAAAAAAATTCTCTSAAGAGAATGACATGTGGTGTGCAATAAAGAAACATTGTACCAAGAGGAATAAGATCTATTGGTAATGACTATCACCAATTATCAAGAATAAACAGACAATAATCTATGACCATAGAACTAATCCAACACCATCACAATTAGAATTTGGATTTTGGCCTCCGCCGGCATTGCGTTGACAAGGTAGATCAGAATTGACCCCGCCCCCCAAATAAACATTAAGATATTCATGTCCGTGAGCAAATGCAATTTCGTAAATGTTGATGTGCCCTTAGCCTCAATTGTGTGCAGGTGTAAACAAAAGATCCCATGTGAGGCTAAGGTATATCTGCCCAAGATTACATCAATATAGCATAAGAAATAGCCTTTTAAAATACATATATATTTTTCTCTAAAATGAAAATATTGAAATACCCAAAGATAATTGATGAACTTCCAATATTTACATACTCGTATTTTGTGGCTTGGGCTACCTGTGGCCAGACAGGTATATCAATAACTTGGCAGCTTCATTATTGTTATTTAAAAATATATATTCTGGCTTTGAAAAGGCCAACTAAAACTATCAAGGTATCGTTAGTGAGACGACCTGGGATGACCTGCCAGTCTAACGGAATATTCATGTTTTTTTCCCTTCATAGAGCATAAACAAAACTTCAAAGCAACAACTGCATGAGTCRATAACCCAATAGAGAATATACCGTACATTTTAAACAATAAACGTTCGCGAGAAATACCTTGAATTTTTTAAAAAATATCAGAGTTTAAAAACAATAAAATTTGCAATGTTTATGAATGTCTGTGATGCCTGTTAGACAGAAGTTGTCACRCAGCAGTCGTACATTTGCATTTATTTGTAACTTCTTTTTCGTAGTCTTGAAAAAAAGAGCAAATTTCCCAGTTGTACCAAACGTTCTCAATTTTTCAGTAGTTACTAATAAACAAAACATCCATGACTTCTGATTCAACGAACTCTTATTGTTACTAGCTTGAAGAAAGTTTGTTTATGCTATCGAAGGAAAATGTCAGTCAACAACGCCATCAAAAGAGATCGCCCATTTGGTCAGTTAGGTCAATACATACTCTACTCCAGAGGTGTTTCGACTTATTCTCGAACATTCAGCATACACTGTGTCGATAACTCTTCATCACATCGGCCATGGAAGACGAGCTGCTAACATTACGAATAAAAGGGTGGTTGAGCAGTTCGAAGGCTGTGGCTCGCTGAATGGGGTCGTGGATGAGAGCATGGCGTAGAAACGATATAATACGTGGAGACAACTGAAAAGAAAACACGCACACAAAAAATAAGATTTTTACAAATGTTTTTGAAATTCTGTTCTGATATTAAAATCGACTTCGGCAACCAAATTACAAAATTCGAAAACAGCTTTCAAAAACGTGCTTATTGGACCTTTTTTTAAGAATCGTAAGAAATTTCACGAGCGACGTAAGCGAACTACATTTCACAATAATCACTGAGCCTACGGAGAATAATTGTTTTAGTATAATTTTAGGATATCAGAGAAAAGACGAAATTCTAGATTAAAAGATCATTTTAGTATTACTTCTCTTGTGGTAAACTTTGAGCTCATAATGCTAGCAATGATTATATATCGTCTCAGAATCACTGGTCGCTCGACCAATCACAGAGCGCGAAACTCTATATTCAAGTCAAAAGTTATAATATGAAAAATACTTTTTGTAAAGCAAGTCCTGGCGTGCGCCGGAACAATATGTCAATTAACTTAAATTAAGATAAATGCCAATCGCCAACAACCAATAASAGCGCGTACTAAATGCTTATCGATGCCAAGGTCAAAATCCCACCCAAGGCCGTACACGCCCATTCATTGAAATGATATCTCATTGTTTTCAAGTGGCTTTTACGTCCAGTCATGACGAGTAAAGAAACGTGGAAGAAAAATACTTTTTCATACACCTCTACACAGAGCAGACAAGTAAAAAAAAAACTATAGAAGATATGTAGTTACTTTGCATATAAAAACTTCTGTTAGCACAGTTTATCGATCGACTGCTCAAGGTGATCCATTTTCCCGCKCTTTTCGGTTTTCTTCGGTAGACGCGTGCATTCATTACCGAGTTTTCCGAACAGAACACTGATTAACTTTTCCAAGCAGTGATGGTACCATYTGAATCTTATATATCATATCATATCCCATCCATAAATATCAACTCAAAGGATTATAGGCCCAGTTTAAACGTCAAATTTCACCTGTCATTTGCATTAGAATCAGCAAATGTGGAGTTCGTCGTTAAACAGGGCCTTAGTATACATATATGTTAAGTTTATATATATATATATACCTGCATATGCTTTCTTGATGAAGGGGGATCTGCGTCCCTTAGTTTTCTCATGGCTTGTAAAGGAGGTTCATTGAAGTATGGTGGCTCCCCATCTAACATTTCCAGTACCATAATACCAAGAGACCAGATATCMGCCTGTCAATAACACAGAAAACGATAAAACGAAAAGTAAGTATTTTTGAGACCAGTAGCTTYTTCACTCATAAGCCCCCTCCATTTATTCTTCATTTTTAAGTTCTTCAATTTAATTAAAGCCTATAAGCAACACAGATTAAATAAAAGAACTCAATACAGGCGTGTCAAATTCCTAACACCCAACAAAATTCAGGGTGGATACGAATCACGTTTCACGAAAAATATAAACGGTTAAATTACGTTTCACTAAATAACCGTTTACTATTCTGATTATCGAACAAACGCATTTTGAGCTGCCAGCAGAAAATTGGTATTTTACTGCTGCAATCGTTTTATAACAAATACTATCACAAGCCCTATAATAATTGAAAACCCAAATTACAACGGGCAGCTTGCCACTACGTATACCGAGTCTACATAATATTGAAAATTGCTGTAAATCCTTGATGACTGAAGATGTCAAAGCCATACCTCTGTTCCATATGGTTTCCTAGCAATTACTTCTGGGGCCATCCAGTAAGGTGTCCCTACCAATGATTTTCGTCTTTGCATGTCCTCTGTTATTTGAGCACAGAATCCAAAATCTGATAACTTAACCTATGATTTAAGATTAAAATTAATAAGGAAATCTTTAGATGATTACAATGCAACTACTGTAACCAGGGCCACTTAAATCAGTTAGACAAGAGAACCATTCAAAATGTAGAAAACTATCCATTCCATCTTTGGTTATTGGAGCCAATCAGATTAAATTAATGGCCGTTGTTATAGTCACACTGTAAGTCTTGACAAAAGTCTTGAAATCCTTGATACTTTACACAATATTTGCAGATCTTCTTACAACAGAACCAAATGGGAAGGGTCTTGGGCCTGGCCCAAGTACCATCAACTTGCAGTTATAATGTATGAATATAGCTTAAAACAAGWCTACTTACAGTGCCACGTGACGTTAGCAGAATACTGTCACTCTTAATGTCCCTATGGATGACACCTTGAGAGTGTAGGAAGGTCAAAGCCTTTAGCACTGATCTGCACACACATGCCACTTGCTCCTCAGACAAYCTATATATAAATGGAACACAGAGATTTATTTCTTATAATTTCTGCTCACTGCAAACAATTTTGAAATAGGTGGATCAAACCACTGTTAAACCTAAAGGTTGGTTTTAATTAT
>NW_022258492.1:157926-194331 GCF_009602425.1 Actinia tenebrosa | reverse complement strand
GATAAAAAGTTGTGCTGATAATTACCCAGTAGCCTATAAATATTTAATTCACGATGATGATATCATCATTAGAAATTGTTCTGACTTATTTTTATAGAATTCTCAACCATAAGAAATCTACAAAAAAGGAGATTTTGCTTGCAGGTAACATCAATCAAACCATGCATGCAAAATGTATTATTTAAACTMTCCTGTTGTTTATATTAACATCAATCAATTCTTTATTTCACTGTGCTTGCTTTTGACAAGTAAATCTTATTAATCATATTATAACTTAGAGTCGCTGTAACTACATTTACATGACAATGTACATGTTACAGTTACAGCATGCAATGGTACAAACAGTGTGAAAAATATAGAAAACATGAAGGAATATATAATAACGATTGCAAGCCATTAAAATGTCATATACCTCGCAAGTGCTATGACTTAGAATCGTAACTAGTACAAAACACTATATTAGCCATGACTAGTGTTCTCGCTTGCTTTCTTGACATGATCAGATAATGCAACTTGATGAATGTCAATCAAAGAGAAAGAATAAKACTAATAAGACGTATACAGTTTAATATTTCCTTAATCGTTAACATTTTTATTCAAGATAAATATTTCGATCTCAAAACTGGTGTCCTTTCGATTAGTGGTTAATATTGGCTTACATAATATAGTATTAAGAGCTTAAACYAGTCAACGATGAAGATTGGTTTTAATTCAAAATTTCCTTGGGGAATGATCTTTAATTAAAGATAAACAAAATGATTTTCAATCAAAAGTAAGTTAATTATTATCAAGAGAAAAGCATTTCCCAGCAATGCACAGGTTTAAAAAAAAATCAAGTTTGCTTTGTAGAATATTGAACATCATTAATAACTTCATAATAGCTCAAACTATACAAGGTTTTTATTTCAATTTCAACATTTTAAATCTTTTAAATCCTAAAAGCGGTCATCATGATTCTTTTGGCTTTTTAACGAGAGCTTTTTAATATATAAATATTACGCATAAGTTTGAAAATGTTCAAAAGAAGGGAAGAAAGGCATCTAAAAAATGTTGCAAKGGAAGTGAGCCACGGAAACATTACGTGTATAGATTCAATCAATCGTGACCAAGGTATCAAAATAAACTGAAAAACATCTCAAAGTATTTCTTCCTTTTTATATAAAACTCCACTTCGAATAAACAAAGAAGCGAGCGAAATGAATATCTAGCGGTCCACACGACAACACAACTAGAAAAAGAAAAAGCAATRAAAAACAAGGAATATTAAATTATAACAAAGGCTATTGAGAGTGCTTTAAATTTACATTTGAATCTATCGACATATATTTGAAATGTTACGATTTAGATTTAGCACGTTCTCAAAGAACTTTTACACTTATTAATAAGAAGCAATTTGAACTTGATGTTGATATTTAACCTTTGATTGTTCACTTTACTAKAGTCTGCGGGAAAGTAGAAACGTTTTTCTTTCAAAATTAAATTAAAAAATCGCGTTTTCTTGCATAATTTGAGTCTATACAAAATCAAAACAATAGGAAACGATKGGATACGAATCAAGAAATTGTCTGCTTTGTTAAGAAAACGTAGTTTACATTAAGTCCAAAAACAAACAAATTTTGATATAAAGCCAATCTTAATTGGCTTTCTCCAGCTTTTCGTAGTATTAATGGTTACTCTAGCACGGATWTATTATTCTTATTTTGAGTTTTAAATGCACGTAATTATAACAGCTCTAAATGCTACACGAGAAAAATTCTATGGAACAATGTTGAGGGGGGTAATTTTTAAAAGTGGTAACTCGATAGTCAGGCTATCAAAATACTTGTAAAATAAATCAAAATAGATAAAGGTAGCAAAACTAATAAAYTTTAAAACCGACGAAAATACGAATTCTATTATTTTCTAATCGAGAATAAATTACTTATGCTAAAGSTTCGACTTTTAATTTATCAATGTTAGAGAGCTAATGAATCTCTTTAGGCATGTCTTCATAGTAGATAACAGACTGTTAAATGGCTTACGAAATTTTGCTACTACGAAATTAAATGGCTTTTTTKCAACACATGAATGCCTTACTCACCTCGTTGAACAATAATTCTCTTCGTTGTTGTTTTTTCAACTCCATCTTTTTCACAGCGACTTGACGTCCTGTCCTTCTGTCTCGTGCAAGACAAACAACACCAGTTGATCCCTCGCCTATTTTCATAAAGTTTTCTAAATTTTCAGGAGTTCCCACCGAAGTAACCACTAATTCTAGAGCTTTTCTAAACTGGTCATGTGTAACGGCAGTATCTGAGAACATCAGACGAGTTTTACTATTTCTAATGTCATCGGAGTTTTCACCAGCAGAATCCGTGCTTGCAGATCCATAATCAGAGCTCTCTCTTTGAGCTGCAGGATGTAGACGGTGTTGTAATGATTCGTCGTAGTATCCGTTTTGTGGATAGCGAGGTTGCCCTTCAAAGTCATCGTGATGGCTTCGTCGAGATCTTTCTCGTCCTGGACGATGATGCCTTCCAGGATAGCGTTCAGGTGATTCTGAAGATTCATCGATTCTCGGATGTGATGGTCTTGAGTGTATTACAGGCCTCGAGGAAGAAGAACCGCGAAACGAGTCCCGTAAAGAATTCGAACGGCTAACTGAAAATACTTTATTAAACTGTGGATTACGTCTTTGAGTGTTTATCATATTCACTTCGGACCTCCTGAGTGGCGATACTTCTGTAATTGCATCTGGATCTACTAAAGGTGGAGGTCTTTTGGGATCTTTCATTCCTAAGACAGCCTCCCATTGCGGAGGAAGACCAACGAATTTTTTCCCAGACCTATCGAATCCAGTGTGAAAACGGTGTTCGAAGTTTGTCGGACTCGAAATTTCTGGACGGGTCGATTTTCTGTTCTTGTGAAAGCGTTTGAACATCGTAGATCCGAGAACGCGTTCAACGCGCTTAACACAAGTTATCCCAACAGTCGTTATAAATCAGTGAAATCCTTCTCTTTACTGATGAATCAAGCGGGTACACTATMAACACAACCTCAGAACGCGCCGTTGTTTTTCTCTCTAGGTCTTGGCGACTGCCCAACGGCTTACCCCAGAGATCGGCTTAAACTCGGTTCTAACCGAACCCTTCCGAAAAGACACGAACTTAGTCGAGTCTAGTCGAGTAAACATTGGCGTTTCCAAGGCAACAAACGAATACTTATTGATTGAGTCACGCYGCTGCTGGTCAGCGGTTTTAAATAGCCTTGTAACCGCGCCATGTCATTTTACGGTGTCTTTTTTACTCCAAGTTAAAAATATTCGACTAAAAAAACATGGATTTAGGATCAGAAATAAGCGTACAAATTAAGGTAAGAAGGTCTATAACGATAATTTATTAGTTATTCGATTCTTAGGATTTATAATTTGGGAAATCGAATCATTTAAAAATCAAGAAATTTGCTTTGTTTTGGATACTCTCAGAGCTGTCCACAGTGCATCGTAAAGAATTATAAAGAACGACGTTGATCGACGTTTATCGTTAACTGCTTAACGTTGATCAATTGTTTATTCAAACTTTTATAATCAGAGTWAGCTTTGTGTAACGTGTATGAATGAATTCTCTTCCAAAGGCAGCAATCAAGGCCAAACTACAAGAATTGGGTTCCTATGTTGGTAARTATTGAACAGGCTTCTGTCAATATCTAAACTAATGATATAAGCTTATATTATCCAAGAGGGTCTCATGAGATCCAGAGGGAGCTCAAGACTAAGAATATCCAAGGGGGTTTCTGAGAAAAGACCCACCCATAGGGGTCATTTGTAGGGGGTATTCAAGGGGGTCTCTGAGCTACATGTAATACCTCAATAGAGGAGGAGTGAATCTTAAATGGAATGACCTGTTTGGATTGGGAAATGGCTTTTATTTTGAAAAGTTACACTGCACAATTTTGTCCTGAAACTTGCTCGGGAAATGAGTTTTGGTTGCTTAAAGTAGAAAGGAGTTCTACTTTTCATGAAGCTTTCTCGCGATGAAAGTTTAGCAAAGCATAAATTGTGCCATGTAACACCCCCCTGAAACTTGTCTTGCAATGCCACTGCACACAGGGTTCAGCTAAAAGTTTCAATGTATAGCAGGGCCTTTAGTTCACAAAAAAAGTTGAGCACACATACTGTAGTTAAAAAATAAGTCAAAGATTGACAATTCCTGTAAGTCCCAAAGCATTTTGGGATTTCTAGGGGGAATGATGATGATGGGGTTAAATCCACTCTTATATCTCTTGATGTATTTCCATAAAACTTAGGGATAAATAGGAATATTCATTGGAATATTCTTGCTGTGAGTGACTATATATTGTATACAAACTTGTGAATAATGTTTATCCAAACTAACTAATTATACTGTTTAATGACGCAGACGATGAGTTACCTGAATAYATAATGGTGATGATGGGAAATAAAAGAAGTAAAAAACAGATGTCTGATGATTTAACATTATTTCTTGGGGATAATACTGTAAAGTTTATTGATTGGTAAGTGAGTTCACTGAATTGTTTTGTTATTATAATGATGATATTGATGGTGGTGGGACATGAAAGCACAACCTCCCCCCTGATATGAGGATGTGGCTAGTTGTGAATTCAAATATACCACATCATATGTTTAGATTCTGATTTGGCTGTACAATATAATGTATTTAAAATTGAGATTACATCGATACTATTTTGAACAGATTACAGAAAAAATTTCTCTAAAAAATTCAACTTCAGACTCCGAGTAATACAGCGTGGAATTCCATTATTCGGAACCTTTTAAAAAAAACRTCATTTTGATTTGTGACTTTGAGTCAGAAACAAGGTATATGACCACACTAAAACTAATTTGAATTCAATTCACCTATTCGGCGACAGCTGTCATGTCGTAAACACTTTGTTGGATTGTGATATGRTCACCAAAAAGTTGGGACATCGTTCTCGGATTCCCATACAAATACACTGARTTTAARGAGAAAATTTAGATAGATTTATTTAGTWAGCTCTCTTAAYAGCAATAAAAAAGCTTTAATCAAGTTAGAAAAATGATATTTTACTTGTATTTAGAGAACTAACTCAACAAACCAAGTAAATAGTTCATTTACAGTCAGCACATTTGTACGGAAATCTGAGAACAATGTCGAACGTAACACAATACAACACAATTTATACCACGTGATGGCTAGYGCAAAAAGGTGGATTCAAGAACAATATTTATTTATTGTGTGAAAGTAAAGCTTATTTTTGTTTGTTATAGGTTATTGAATCTTGTTGATAAATTAAAAGATGTAACAAGTCTGATTGGTAGGCAACAGTATATTGTTTTAAAAATTATTAAATACTCGTAGTGTACTTGCTTCACCACCCCAGATGGATATCTAAACACCTTGTTGTCTCAAACCTTTTCTCCAAGTCACCTGGAGTTGGTAGATACCATGTAATGGAACTCCACTGGAATAGACCCTGGTTATCTTGGTACTGTGTTTTCCCATTTCAGACCACATGTTGTTCTCTTGAGAATAAGATTTTTTGTTTGAGTTGTATCCATATTTATGTGTCTTCTCGTGTGCAACAGTCAAACGAAGAAACAATACCCTTGAGAATGAMACATGGTCTGTAATTCAGAAACATAAAATGAAATAAAATAAATAGARCAATAAACTAATTTTTGTTTATAGCGGATAACACTTGACAGTAATTCAACTTACAAATTTCTGGTCCTCTTTTGACGTCTCTAGTTGATTAGGGATGGGACCTCCTTAACGTGGTGATCCAAGCCACATCTGTGAAGGCCTAACCATTTGCAGATGTAATTACAAAGGCAGCACCTCACTTACTTTAAGTYCCTCAGTGTTGATCCAGCTGGGACTTAAACCATGACCTCCCGCACAGACCAATACTCTTACTAGTTAAACTAACTGGGCAGCAGGACACCAAGACAAATAGAATGTATTATAAAGAGGCAACAATTAAAATATACCTTTTTCTTGTTCTTAGACTCCTTACCCTCTGACAACRCCACAGTGACATCTAATGATACTTTGAATAATGGTAAAGTTGAATCAAAACCCAAAGAATACACTAAACCAACTGAAACCAGAGATAAAAAGAAAAGCTCTAAAACCACAAGTAAAGAATATAGTCAATCCTCTTCTGGGAAAAGTGTCCAAAGCAGAATTGAGAGTAAGTGGATTCAAATAATTTAGAATGGACATTTTTTATGGATAAAAGTAGTCTTGTATGTTTTGAATTGATTTAGCTGTGGAAAATGTAGCKGTAGTCAGCTACTGTATGAAGACACAAATATGGATTCACCTTAATTTCATTCCATTATAATTTGGTAGATAATTGCAATTAATTTGTTATAGAGTMTCAAGCCAGTAATAGTGACAAGCAYGCRCACAGGAAAAGAAGAATCTCTGAGTCAGACGAGGAAGAGGCCCCACTAAAGACRCGAATGCCAAGTGTTGTAAAAGTACAGGAAAAAAGGTAAATAATTTATAGATTCTTGTACAATGTATTCTATATATGTACTGTTTAATAAACGAGCAGGAGTGTTTTATCGGGTATAAAACACGAGGCGTAGCCGAGTGGTTTTAGACCCGATAAAACACGATCTGCGAGTTTATTAAATGGCTTAAAAAACTCCAGACGTATGTTCTCATACTGTACCAAATTCTTTACGAAATGAACCAAGTTTGATAGAGAAAATCCAAGTTAAAGTTTATGCAAATGAANAGTTTATGCAAATGAAGACGAATCTATATCAGATATAAAACCTCCTTCATGGTCATGATTTCTATTGTGTTTCCTTCATGAATTATTAATGAGTTTTTTAAAATATATATATCCATATTCCGTTGTCCATAATAAGGTGCACTTTGTTGAAATTTCTTTGTATATTTCTTAGTCTTTTCATCAAACTGCTTGAATATGTTGAATGCTAAAGAAAGATGACATAATGTCACAGGAAGCAGGATTTTGAGATTTTTATTCATTTATTTTTATTTTATTTTATTTTATTTTTAATGGAATTTTTTGTGCAGAATGTGCTTATTGTCCGGTACTTTAAGCAGAACATGCTTTTGTTGCTGGTTTTTACACTTAACCTGCGTAACTCCGGATTTTCACTGACAGTTGTTGTTTTTCTTTTTCAGACCTTCCCTTCCTCCCTCAAAACAAGCAACAAGCTCATTACTCAAGAGAGCAGTTGCAGAAGCACACATGTCAGTTACTAAAATGAATCCTCCACAAAGTCACATCTACGACCCCACATCTCCCCCTTCACCCATTAAAGTGCACAGTATTGAAGAAAAACAGCAACAAAAAGAGATACTTCTTCAACAACATCGTGAACTTCAGAAAAAATTAAAAGAAAAAGAGCTAGAGGAAACTGTAGAGGATGGACCAAAAATTGATSATCATGAAAATGATGTACCTAATGAGAAAGTAAAAGAAGTAGATACAAAATCTTCCACTCATAACCACAACGTACCCTCCCTCAATGTAGAAGTAGAGAATGAACCTTTAATTGAGTTGCAAGTGTCTGAAGCAGAAGCACTGGAGTACAGTTCAGAGAACATCAAAGGGGATAYGCGAATTGTTGCTTTTGCCGACAGTCAGACAGTGAATGACACAGAAGAAGAAAAACACAAGCGACGGAAAAAACGTGCCGTAAAATCAAGGTTTGTGTTTTCTAAGAAGAAAAATATAAGAGAAGCATGTTTTTCTACTTCATTGCTGAAATGCTATTGTTTTTGCTATTTTCTGATTGGCAGCACTACCCAAAGTTGGAATGTATTKTTTTTGTTTCAATGTTGATYGTTTCTCGCTGTGTAAGTGGCCTTGGTTTCAGTAGTTACAATGTAAGGGGCTAATGTCATGTATCCTGTTAGTACAAGTTGTCCATATTTAAACAATTTATTATTACTTTACATCTGCAGGGATCGTCCTAAAAGTCCCAAGTTCATCGTGACTCTGGATGGTGTAGATAGTGATTTAGAAGAAAAGTATGAGAAGCAAGCATCAAGGAGATCAAGACACAAGAAGCATAAATCAGAGTTTGATGATTATATTGAAGTAGACACATCCAACATGGCCACCACACAATTAGTGGTCCCGGCACCTGAAAAGCCTGAATATGTGCCGCCAGCTGTTGAGAAAGTCATGTTCAGAGTCGATCCCAATAGTGATGGTAAGGATTCTAAATAATGTAGTCTATATTATACATGGGGCTGGTTGTATGAAGAGTGGATAGCGCTATCCAACAGATAAATTCTTATCCAGTGGATAAGATGATGTTATCCAATAAATGTATCCACTRGATAAGATTTATCCTTCGGATATYGCTATCCAACCTTCGTACAACTGGGCCCTGTATCGTATCATGTCTAACCCTGTCTTGCGGTGTCAAATATTGTGTTCATCATACATGTTTATACTTTTATATAATTTTAAAATAATTGTCAACATTTAGAGTTCTGAYATTACACTTAAATATATTATTAATTTTGTTTGTTGACCGCTGATTTTGATTTTTGTTCTGCCACACTCTGCATTTCCATTAAGTTAATTTTCATGATATTATCATGCTCCTAATAATCATCATCATCATCATCCCCCATGATCATCAACACCATTATTACCGTCATTATTATCATGGTCATCTTCATCATCACCATTATTACCATCACATTCACCATGGCCACCATCACCAAATTACCTTCATCGTCATTGCCACCTCCTTTGCCTTCGCCATTATATCTTCATTAATTATTATCATCATCATTATCATGGTCATCATCATCATCACCATTATTACCATCACATTCACCATGGCCACCATCACCAAATTACCTTCATCATCATCACCACCTCCATTGCCTTCGCCATCATCTTCATTGATTATTATCATCATCATTATCATGGTCACATCATCATCATCACCACCTTCATTGCCTTCACCATCACCATCATCTTCATTGATTATTATCATCATCATTATCCATACTTGACTGTCCTCACAATTTCTTTATTTTCTTTTTTAACCAGATGAAGAGATGCAACAGTATCCAATACCCAGTACTAAACCACAGGAAAGATGTAGATTCTGGCCAGATTGTAGTAATGGTGCAAACTGTCCATACTACCACCCAAAAGCTCCTTGCAGGTTAATATCTAAAAACTGTTTTACGTTTAATAATACACCTCTCTGTGTTCCTGTTTTAGACATTTTACTCAGTTTTAACCTCATTTATAACTAATCTATGTCATGCATGACCAGTAATCCTGAGATGTCAAATGTAGATTTCAAATCTCAAATCRACCAACTCAGATATTTCACAAACAATTCTGTAAAAAAGCAGACCTTGAACTTCCTATCAGGAATGATGGTGAAATATTATCCAAAAGAATTCACTTCCCAACCAATCGCTGAGAATTAACTTGCAAATTTGTATTTTTTAAGTTTGAAATAGTAATTTGCATYGACGGAGAGTGTTGTTGACACCTAAAGTTGGAATTTCAGRCRAAGCTGCCAAAAATCCAACAAAACATTAGAGATACTGGTCGCACGTTGACGTAGATTAACKGTAAAGTGTCAGAAGAATGCTTCAACAATACAAACATTTTTGGACCATTTGTAACCATCTAGTATTCAACACAAAATCATAGACCACCTTGTCCAATATGACAGAGAATTTGAAACTGAAGCATTACTTTATTGTTTTACGTGTACTTATAAAATGTTTTATGTTTTCTTTATTTGTCAGTAATATCTTGATTACTTTGTATTTTTCTTGAGCAATTTTAAAATCTTATTTTTTTAGAACTTTTCCAAACTGTAAGTTTGCTGACAAGTGCATGTTTATTCACCCTTCTTGTAAATTTGATGGAAGGTAAGTCTTATCATGCTGTTGTGTCATTAAAAGTCATTGTTGTGTTATGAACTATGTCATACACTGTTCTCATAATGGCTGATGAGCACATGGAGGTGAGGCCACCCAGTCATCTTGCAAGGCAAGGCAGAGCTGTGCAAAGCAGCTCATTGAAAATTAAGACTGTTAGCATGAATTCAGGTCAAAACAAAGGTCATTTCTTATACTTTTCTTCTTTAAAGTCATTTCATTACATGTATATCTTTTATTGTGAACAAATGCATGGGTGACCTCATTTTCGTGCACTTCGATGTCAACCATTATGAGAAAGTTGTACAGCTGACACCACTGGCTATTATGACATTTATAAACTTATAGCTTTCTTATATTATTGTTTGATCTGTGAGTTAGTCCTCCCCTGACTTAGATCAGCCCTGAAGTTGTTTCAGGGTTCAAYCTATGAGTTAGCCATCCCCTGACTTAGATCAGACCAGAAGTGGTTTCAGGGTTTGATCTGTGAGTTTGCCGTCCCCTGACTTTGATCAGCTAATAGGTTATTTCAGGGTAATGATAACCTTAACCAACACATTTTTTAATGCATTTTTTCCCCAGATGTACAAATGTATCATGTCCATACACTCACAAACTTAAGACTAAAGTGAGAACCCCAGTAGCAGCTCCAGCACAAGTTATAGGTAGGAGACTATAACTTTATGTTAGATAGATCATACAATCATTGCCAAAATACTTGGCACGATGGCACATTTTGGCCAACACAGAAAATGGCTTTCCTCTGTCGCGCTCTCCTCCTCCCCCCTGTACAATGTTGCTGTTCCCTGAAAGAAAGTTGGTACCCTTGATGAGACTCGCCAACCCTCTGCCAACTTGCAGGAATCCCAACTTTGTACGGGGGGAGGGGGGTTTAGTCCTAGGTAGTGTTTTGCGAAGTACCCTCTAAAATACTAAAATCTGTCAAGCATGCCAACTAATTATGGCAATGATTGTAGCCATCAGGGCCCAGTTCTACACAAAATGGATAGTGCTATCCAGCAGATAAATCTTATCCAGTGGATAAATGTATTTGATAACAGCATCTACTTATCTACTGGATAAGGTTCAATCTGTTGGATAGCACTATCCACCCTTCTTGCAACTGGGTCCAGAATGAATGGTAGAGTTTCATCAAGTTCACCACTCACTGTCTATTTCACTTTCTGTGTCACTCAAATAAATAACCCGGAGTGAGACAAGAGAGGTTGACTTGAAGCAAATCTAATTGAGTGGCTGCGATATGGGGCTATTTCAAWATAGATTGGTGAAGGTTTTGTTGCTTGTTGCATATACTAAAGCTTGAAATGTATAATAATGACAATGTTTCTCTAAGTCCGGGCCTGAGAGAGCTTGGGCTTCCTGTGGTTTTATATTTCATACATGATATCCGCTGACTTGGCAAGCGGCGCATGGCCGGAATAGTTGGCAATGAGTCCTATTAGCGATTCTTTTGTATCAGTTGTGTTTAGTACTGTGACTTATTAACTTTGTTTTTATAAATTATTTCAGAACCAAAAATTGATGATTCCCTACCAACCCTCTCTCAATTGACACCCTGTAAATTCTTTCCTGGATGTACTCGCACAAACTGTCCTTTCTTACATCCAAAACCAACTGCAGCAAAGGTTTGTAAATTCATATTGTACTCGGGCATAACCTTCAATAAGCTTGACATGATAATTCTTTTTCATTCTAAAAATTTTAGGATATTTCCTATTCTGACCACGGTCCAGTATCCCACGTCGTCCAAACACACACATTGGTCATGAAAATGGAGCTTAGCTCAGCCCATATATTCAAGACCCTGTGCATAGTCTTTCCCTATTCTTCGTTTGCAATAGACGTCATAGCCGCCATGTTGGAGGAATTTGACAAAAGTTTTTTCAATGAATTCTTTTGTTATATCTTCCAACATGGCGGACATCCCTTTTGTTATTGTGCTCTCTTGGGATTGATTGGAAACCAAGAATACGGACCTCCTGGCAAATAAATAACAAATCTGCAGTAAAGCCTAATATAATACATTTATCATGTTAAGTTTACATGCTCTGTTCCTATCTAATCAGAGGCAAATAGGGAGTATTATTATGATATTAATACTTGAAGCTTCCTTACCCCTCTCCTCATCCTACTTAAGGGGCAAAGCCACAGGGCAATRAATATTTTTCCCCAAAGCGAGAGGGGTAAGGGAATCAAGAATAGCATTGCGGTAGTGCACTCACCTCTCACCTCTGGCGCAGGTTTGATTCAGTATCACACGTGAGTAAAGTTTGTTAGGTCTCTCCCTTGATTTGACAGTTACCTTTGCTTTACCTCCCAGYCCTTGCAGCCCAGAGGTCGTTTCATTGATGAGAGATTACAAGTAATTTTTGAGAAACTTAAAAGGGATAAATATGTCTGTTTAAAAACCATTGCCTGTCATCCCTTAGGTGTGTCGGTATGGTGCTGCATGTTCAAGAATCGACTGCAAGTTCAGCCATCCACCAAGTAAAGCCGCTTTAAAATGGGTTTCGCCATCGCTACATCCAAGGTAACCATGACAACTACAGTATTGGATTGAACAATATAACTAGAAAATAAGTAATGACAACTCTTTGATTTATTTTTTGTTTTGTTTTGTTTTAGTGAAAGAGCTTTTGCAGTTCCTGCGGAAAATGTAACAAAATTGCCAGTTGCTTCGTAACATGGGTTTGCCGATTTTAGTGTAATGTATATACATGTGTACGTCAGAGTTTGGAGATATTCTTAAATAGCGGGTTGCCTGTTTCAGTTACTGTTAGTGTGATCCTGGATCGAATATTTTATACTTTTAACCTTAGAACCACAGAAAACTTGGGCTTCCTGTGCAAGGACTTTGGAGGACACTCGGTTCTCTATCTCGTTTTAGATTCGAAAATAATATGTAAGAACACTGTGAAAAACGTTATTCAAAAAAACCCATAATAAAAATATTCAACCGAAATATATGTCATATATCGTGGATGACCGAAATATAAAAAAGGCTTTTTTGGGTTCCGTCAAAAATCGTCTCTTGCCTCTATTGCGCATGCGCTCTGTGCCGCTGAGTTAAAAACGAAGGCTCGCACTTCCGATACTCTCCAAACAAGGCGAATATTAATTAATATTATTAGACTTACGCTTGCGTCTTGAATAGTACTTGTAGATTCTAGTAGTGTACTTCAAAAAGATAATCCAAAATTATTCCGCGCTCAGATTCGAAAATGAGGAATTTTAGGGCAAGACTTTACGCGCGCTATGAAAAACACATACCAAGACTTCGAAATTATGTTAATGAATGAATACTTTGAAAGTTTTTTTCCTTTGTTTGGGAGTAGGATTATGACTTTGAATTATAAATATAGCTCACTTCAGACGATCTTTTCTCCAAGGGTTTAAGAAATTGCCTATTCTATATGGTTTCCTATGGTTTCTTATAAACATTGTCCTAAAATATCTCGTTTTCATGTCTGCGCCTGCGATTTTAAGAAAGCGCTCGCGCATCTCGGAAACCGTCTCTTGATAAGGGTTGACGTCAACAAACGCAAATCGTCATTTTTACAAGCATTTCCATATAAGAATTTTTCATGTTAGTGACAACCATTTTAACAATTTTAACATTTCAACAATAGGTTTTGTCGCTGCTTTGTTCATTTTTTGGTTAGCAATTTAAATAACAATCGACCAAAAAAAGATTTCGTCGTTGTACGCACACCTATACAAACTATGCAATATATATATATATCGAGCAATTGGATTTTCGCGAGTTTTAAACTTTATTTTCTTGCATCCCAGTTTTACTGATTTTAACATGTGCTCTTTCCAACTAGGGTAAATATTTTTGTTTTACTAAATAATACCAAAAAAACTTTGATGCTACAAAACACTGTCACTTCAAGACATGATCATTAGCCTGTATTTACAAGAAACTATTATCGCTTTTATGTTAACTCATCCATAAAAAATACTATCTTTGAATTAATTCAGTTTGACCAGTTAATCTAGCCTCTTCAGTTATAGTGATTTATAATGTATAGTGTATATAGTGATTTTACACTTGGCCCGTGAAACAAAATCGTATAATTAGTGTCAAGGCGTTACTTCTTTGTTCCTACGAAGGAGGGGAGGAGATTTAGCAACATGGAGTTGGGTGGCTAAAGCTGTTAAAGACAAAATGGCGTGCTTAAAAAAATACCAAAATTTTTCCGATTCTGTAAGCTTTATGGCGAACCCGTCCCTGACAAGTCATGGTTGAAGCTACAAGTTTTGGTGGCTGACTGAATCTTGCAAAAAATGAATGAAAATTTAAAAATGTATGTTAATTAGTGATTATAATAGACTAGGCAGTGCTGACGGTAGAGCGCTAATTAAACAAGGAATTTTTTTCTTTCTAAAGAAGGCGGAGCCTTAGGTTAAGTAGGGATTATCTTCTACATTTTGCTATTCCCACACTAACAGACCCTAAATAAAACCAAAGAAAGAAAGACGAATTGGTTTACGACTTATTGGATTGTGAGTTGTGAATTTGAATTTTTCATCGACAAAATTTCCAATAAGTTAAATATAGCAATGATTAGAGGATTTCATAAAAGTATACCTCTTTCGAAAGGCAAGAAAATTACAACTATACAACTTGTTTGTAGATTCTTYGTGCTTTATCAAAATTAATTCAACTTGAAGCGCCAACTAAATACTTCATTTAATGTTTTACCCATCAAATATATGATTAAGTCCACGAAGCACGAGGCCTTGTTCAGATTCAAGCTCAAACTTCATTTGTGGGTTGGCTTGCTATAAAGAGTATTGTTTGGTAATTACCAGTAAAGCCATTAGCACCTCCTTCACTATTGTTACGAGGGCGACAGTCGAGTGTTAAAGACATTTGTTTACGTATGGAATTGTCAGTCGATCTCTCCAGGGAATAGTGAAATTACTGTAATTACAGCCACTTAGAGAATATTAAAACACTTGACCAAGACCTTGTTTAGAAGAACTYGTAACGTCCTTGTATGGAGAGGAACGCGAATTTGCCTTTGAAGAAGGCTGTTAATGCTGCACGGTTTGTGATTCGCAGCAGGACAGGCGCCGCCATATTGAAAACTAGTTACCAACAGAAAAGTGACGTTGTTTTAGAGAAAAGTGCTCACTTATTGAGGGGAATTCAGAAGAAGGAGATGAGGAAACTCGAAAGAGATAGAAGCCGATTTATGAATGATCAGAATGGAAAGCTCAAAGTTTCTGATAAGAAAGCTGAAAGCATTACTCCAAGAAGCAGCAATTTGTCTGACTCCGTTTCAAAGAAAACTGCTAAACGACTTTCAAAAGAAAATGAACGACCAGCTGAGTCTGTGGCAAAACTGAACGAAGATTTGGAAAGAAAGTGCTCAACCGGAGAAGAAAAATCATCAAAGGACCACCAAGAGAACAAGTACAACAGAGATGCTGTTCTCTACCGTAGAGACTTTGTACCTAAATTCTCAAAATCTCCAAAACCAGCCTGGGAAAAACACGAACATGTGGAAAAAGTTGATGAAAATTCGGAAAGTTCAGAAAATATCGAACTAACAAAAAGGAAACTACTTCATCACAATCTTGACTTATTCGGTAGTGACAAACGGCTTGAAATTTGGCTGAACCAAGTCGAAGTGGCAAATGTCGAGAGAAAAATGAATTCAGAGAGGAGAAAGAAGCGAAAACAACGAAATTCGCCTCCAAAAGACGCTGAATTCAGTATGCCAAAGATAGACTCTTATGACAATTCTGAATCAATGAATCGCGAAGAGTTAGTAGATTCGGGAAAAAGTGACCTTAATAACAGCTCTTTGAAGTTACCAAGACTTAATCAAACACTCTCGTCTTCGTCTGTAACGAGTCAGAGACTTGGCGGGAAAACTACTTCAAACAAGTCTATAGATGACCCACGSTTCACTCGCTTGATAAACTCGCTTGCACCTTCAGATAACAGCTTAAAACTCCCTAAGATTTTTCATAAGTCTAGTGATAGAGCTGGTTAAATTATATAATACTTGTTTCACTTATCGAATTAAATATGCACTCGTAAAAAATAATATGTAGAAACTGTAAAATGATACAATAAAAAAGGCCGTTAAATTTACGAGTTGTTTGGATTAGCGCCTCTCTCTCTCTCTAACTCTCACACGACAAGCTACAACCAGCTAACGTAACTTCAGCCTCACAAACTAAACACGAATTCATTCACCACACCTTTTCACAATTGCAAGAACTTTGCAACCTTTCAAAAAATATTTTTTAAGGCAAAAATTTCGATGCTTTATTGGACAAGCCGTTTAAGCAACCATTCTTTTATCACATCTCATTGACATTTTTATTCTTTATTCTTCCTTTTTACATGTGAATAATTGTCTTTTTTACAAATCTTCATTCTACATTATAAATGTATTCATTTTCTTTCAATTTTTAAGGATAACAGTTATCCAAGTATTATTTATAGCAAATAAATTTGTTAGTTTTTGAAGCATTTTCTAGGCATCAATTGTTGATCTTCGGAACAAGATTTAGGCTAAAATATTTTAAGAATGATTTAACATTTGTAAGAATTCACTTATAGTTTTTATACAGATCCCCTACTTTCACAACGATTACAGGGATGGATAACGATATAAGTCGACTGTGTTGTCATGCATTTTATATCAAAAAAACAAAGTGAAACACTAAGATCTCTGAGTGACCCCAAGAAACCCTAACCAGCTTAGTAAATGAAATAGACTCTTTCACGGTTTCCGACGCCATATCGCTTGGGGGGCAAATTTGCTGAAGCGTAGGGGAAAGAGATACGTTTTTCGTTATATTTCCATTCTGAGGTAAATTTTCGAGACCAAACTTTTTCTGTAGATGGAGAATCCTCTGTTCAATATTTTGTGTGCTGTTTTTGAGCCGATGGAGCTAGCATAACACTGGTTCCTATCAGAGAGTCGGAGGCTTTGGGGTTTGCGAGTTTTGCGACTCGATCATACTGGTTCAATTTGACCGTAAACAAATCTTGCGTCGACAAGAATGACTCGATCGGCTCAAAAACGTCATAAAACATTGAACAGAGGATTCTCCATCTACGCTTCTTAGTAAATTTGCCCCCCAAGCAATATGGCGTCGGAGACCGTGAAAGGGTCTATTACTTCTTTAAAACAGAAAAAGAGCTCGAGCAGGACAGCTTTGTTAACGTAATTTCGACATTTAAGTGTATAAATCCCAGGGGACTACGTTGACGCTCAATATGACTACAGCAATGTCCTTAACATAATCTAACATAATACAGTSCCGGAGAGTCTTTAAGATCAAGATTTTTTACAAAAGGAGGGAATATGTACTGAATATATCATTGTCAATGGTACCTGGTATTTATGCCAAGGGTTCTCAGTAGACCCTCACAATACGTGCCAATTTCCTTGTATTAGTATTTATTTTATTTTATTTTATTTTTGTGGTTTAGGGTAACTTCACCAGGGTTTATTTTTCCGGACGAGGTAGCGGTGGAACCAATTTTAAACGAAATCCTTCGTGCTCGAAGATGCTGTTTGAGTAGGATGAACTGGAGCCGTAACTTAAACTAAGAATGCTGTCATCTCTGGTACGAGACAGCTCCGATAAGATGGCCAACTGAAAACAAGAATAATTCAAGGAGAATAAACTACCTGAGTGACTGCGCGTAATCTGGCTTTAATGCTGCTGAAAATTGATGGTTAAACATTTTATAAATTTTATCGACACGTTGAGAGATGGGGACAGCAAAAACATGGGTTTCAACACAGGCAGCCCAAGCGCACCATGTCTAATATATCTATTTCACGGGTTTTTTAACATGACTTCACTCAAGAGAATATTAAGTATAATACTTCATATTCTCTTGCTTCACTCTATTTCAGCTGAGACAAAAAGGGGTTATTCTTTTGTTTTAAGAATCATACAAGTAAAGCTATAGGGTCGGTACAAGGCTTATCGTTTCATTCGCATCTCATTTGCATGCATCCATAATATCCGCGTTTTCACTCACGTGAGAAGGCAGTCATCTAATATTGGTGTACCAAACAATAGAAACTTTCTGCACAGTTTTTGCACAAAAATAGTGTTCCATTTTCCCAAGGATAGAAAATGTATCGTTTTGGCACACCAACATTGCCGCTGTGACGTCACGTAAAAACGCTCTACTGTATTACATTCAACTGTAGTAAAAAACGAGCATGGGCTCCCTATGGAATTAACAGATTTTTCAAAATAGAAATAGTAGTTTTAATTTCGGAATAGACCTCTTTAGCTTAAGCGTAATGTTTAACCATTTCGGACATCATATGATTCCCTAGAGTATTATTTCTTTGTTTAACGATTGCACATGAAGAGACACACAAATAGATACAACTCAAACAAAAAATCCTATTCTYGAGTGAATGACGTGTTTTGAAATGAGAATATATTACGCCCAAACTAAAGAGGTCTATTGATCACGTGATCTGTTGCTGTAGTCGCGCGCCTCCTTAAAAAGAGAAACCAATAATTGGCATGGTATGACTCTTACCCTTGAAGGTCCTTGGTTCTGTTTTCGCAGCCTACTGATCAACTCCAACTGTTGTCGTACCATATCTGGTTGACTTTTCTCCACCTAAAAAAAATTGAATAAGAAGGCAACTTGAAAATCGTGTAAAAAGTTTTTCTATTCCTTCGTGGGGAAGTGTAGCCTCCTTTGCAGCCGTTCTTAGGGTCGTCACGGGAAACGTTGCGTGACGACCCTAAGAACGGCTGCGAAGGAGGCTAGGGGAAGTGAAAAAGGAAAAAAATTGTTATGAATGACATCAGTTATAGTCGACTCTCTTTGAACGTCCATTCTAGTAAGCGACCACTTACTCCTCACCCCAAGATGGTCGCTTACGAGAGAATCAACTGTAATACCATTGCAATACCGCCTGAAAGCTTATTGTTTTTCAGTGCTTTTGGACTGGGGGCTTATTAGAAGGAGGGCTTATCGGAAGAGGAGGTGGGCTTATTAGAGGCTGGGATCTTATTTAACTTTTGGTGCTTCAGACTGGGGGCTTATTAAAAGGGGGCGTATTAAAGGCTGGGGACTTATAGAGGAAATATGGTACTCCTTCCCATGGTCTTTAATGACCAACTCATAGACACAAGAGACTATATATTCTTACTCTGCTTGTATTTCCTTTAGTTGCGCGTTCTTCTGTGGTGGTCGTCTTCTTTGCTGGTCTCTTCCCTTTCYTGGACGGCACTCTTGACATCTTTCCTTTATGACATAGAACACAGATCATCTTGTCTGTGGTGTCGGACGAGTGGTAACCTTCTAAACACTCCTGGTGATACGTGTGATGGCACCTGATGTACACGGGAAGAACAAAGGATGAAAGCAAGTTGGAACGGCGGGGGAAAAACAAAAGACAATCCGGCAAGGCAAGTCCAAAAATTAAAGCAAAAAGGAATTCCACAGGAAACCAAAATGTCTAATAAAAAAGGATAGTAAGGTAAATAGTGCCTATAGCTCTGGTGCCATYTAACAAAAAATTTCTTATTAGCATCCATTGTTAACGGCACCACAATGGCCGCCATGTTTTGTGTCTTTTGACTTTCTTGGGAATGCTTGCAACTCATTAATAAGCCCATTGTATATACGAACCTAAATATAACGGCATCCTTTGGTACAACATCAGTGGAGTACTGCCGTCCACACACACCACATCTCATAGCGTCAGGCGCGATGCCCTTATTGAGGTAACTCTTTAGATGACTGAGTGATGTGTAAAGGTCCTTCTCTAAAAGTCTGTTGGTCGTCTTTAGAAGAGTCTGGTCAAACATACCAAAAATACATTAAGACTAACTCACAGATTGTATTGGAAATCCATCCCAAACAAACACACCAACAGGAACGGCTGACAATACAATACAATACATTGCATCTTTATTCACATTTCCTTTTATGTTAGATGACATTAATTTATATATTTAGATCATTGAAAAGAAAGAAAATACTTATTTGGTCAAATAAATAAAGCTATGTATAAGTTGTAATGAAAGGAAATGCCTAGAGCCTAAATAAACCATATAGTTTCCATATAGCATATTACATCATATAGTTATAGGCTGAGTTAAGCCTGGTTCACATTAAAGTCGGGATCGGAATCGGAATCGAAACAAAAACACGCAGACTGAGTAGTATAATAGTAATTAAGTCTATTTTTACTCCTACATGAACCCGAGTCTGATTTCGATTCCGATGCTCGTATAGAGCTTTTTCACGTGACGTCACAGCAGCCATGTTGGTGTACCAAAACAATACATTTTCTATCCTCGGGGAATTGAACTCTATTTTTGTGCAAAAATTGTCGCGTGAGTGAAAACACTCTATTACTAAGGAAAGACTTACCGATTCATAGCTGTAAGTATCCAACATCCCCAGGATAAGTTCTTTGATTTCGCCAAACTTGCCGCCGCTGTACGTTGGATCCTACGGAACAAGATAACATAAATAGAATGTGAATGGGAAAAAAAGGGAATTTAACAACGGTTCAAGCTAAATAGGTCTTTTGTATTAGCCATTCCGAGGTTGAGGGAAAACTGGGTCTAGTTGGCATTGCAGTGCATTTTGGGGCTATTTTAGAGGACGAAAGAGACGCCATCTTGGAAATATGTCTTCTAAAACAGCCCTACAATGCACTACAATGCCAACTAGACCCAGTTTTTCCCTCAACCTCGGAATGGTTCATAACATTAAAAAGTTGCGTCGAGCAATTCTACAGTATAGCCTGAGTACGAAAAAGGGGACTGTGTTAGACTGATTTGAATATATGTAGACCAAATGCAAAACTCGCACCGATGTGAGGGTTAAGTTGTGAACAAAGGGATCTGGCGTGATTCAAAGCAATCTGGCGTGATTCAAAAGTCACGAATCATGCAAGATCCCTTTGTTCACAACTTAAGCCTCACATCGGTGCAAGTTTTACATTTGGTCTATTGCCGTAACGTTGAGGATGAAAGGCTGGATGATCGCGGAAGAAAATGCAATTAACACAGGGAGCCCAAGTTGTGTAATACATATTAGAGAGTTTCTGGAAAATTTCGATAGTTTTTGTCTACCAATATTTTACAAAATGGTAGATGAAAAAAGTTTTCGAGATTCCAAAAATTTGAATTCTAAYGATGTGTCTTATACTGACACAAATACCGATCTTGGGCTCCCTGTGCTTTCAACAGGGACGATGTCAAGATTATTCTCACCTGCATGATCTTCTGTAGTATGGCGGGTAAAGAGATGTATCCCATCATGCTGTTCATGACGTGTCGAGTCAATTCTTTAAATGCTGGAAGGCCAAGAATATAAATATATGCGCACGCATCAATAAAGGTTGATCATCAATATGTATACACACTGATACTCTTTCACTGGCCTGCGAACAACTGAATTTTCCAGGGGGTTGGGGTAGGGGGTGTAAAGGTGGAAGGGGAAAGGGAGAGGGAGAGGGAGAGGGAGAGGGAGAGGGAGAGGGAGGAAGGCTTTAGATATCCTCTCCCCTAAATCATTATCTTCCTTCCTCATCCATTTCCTGACTAGCCGCACCCCACCCCTGTGGAGTCTGTGTTTGCCAGTTTTTCATTATTTTCACTAGTACCTTGGAAGTATTCAGTACTTGTATCGTGACATTTTCGTTGCGGCGCCATGACGGACTCCAGTAAGGGAAACCATAATGCCTGTCGAGAATCACAAACACCAATAATGAATACGAGGAGACATACACAAAGCTAAATCACGCAAAATATCTCAGATCGTAAAACAGATTTGAGAAATAAAACTGCTAAACCAGAGATTAAAAAAAGCTATTGGTCATCCAGTTAATTGACAAGGCACGGCGCCGTCACGATTTATCACATTAATACAAATCCTACGACTCTATCTGTACATAAACCTACTAATGGTCTATCACAAATTATGCGCTCTGATTGGTTGAGGTACAAGTGGTCTATTAGTGATAATAACCAATGAAAAACGTTAACGGGAGGAAGCCTTAAATCTCGGAAAAACAAAAAGAATATCTTTGTTTGGTTTTGACCCCAGACAGGGAATTAGTGCAAGGGAAACAGACAAAAGTATTGGAATAAATAAAAAATAAATCCATCTCTATTCAGGAATGCCTACGTCACAGGAGTGTTTTACAGGGTCCTGCAAAGCTTTAAATAAATTAAATAATTCAATGAATGAATGATCATACCTCGCGGTCAACTTCATCAAACCGTGCCGAGTTTCTCTGACACAACTGAGTGATGACCAACATAACAGCCCAGATGTCACTGAAACTCTTGCGTAACTCTGAAGAAAATCATTAGATAAAAGAAAAAGAGAATATTTACATAATATTCTTTCGACACAAGCTAGGAGATCCTGAGGATCGCTCCGAAGGCCGCACACTCACCAAATGAGCTACGCATATTTCCAATCTGCTCCTTTCTTTGGAAGTGACCCTTATCCCCTCCCCCTCCCCCTAAAGTAGTGCCTTTGTTGGGTATTTATAATCAGGGTGAAGAATCCGAAAGATTTAAAGTTGTGCATAAAATGACACTTTTTAAAATGTCTTTTTTAGGGGGGATGGAGTTCGGACAATAAAATCCGTAAAAGAATTAGCGAAATAGCAAACGGAGGATTTGCAACATAATTGGTAGCCAGGGACATCTAAACTGAGCAGTTCATCTCATAGACACGAGTACAATCACACACTAGTCCAACTTACCATCATACTGATGGCCTTTCTCGAATCCAACTACGACAACCTTGACTTTTTCATTCAATGTCTACAATAAATGACCACAGAAGTTTAATGTTGTCAGGGGCGGATCCCAAGTTCGCAGAAAGATGGGGGGAGGGGGTGGGGCGTTAGATGGAGGCATGCTTAAAATATGGTTTCCAGAAATGCTATATTCTAAAATTGACCGTTGCCTTATAGCGCTACGAAGTAGAACTGTAAAGGGGTGATAACGAAGGGGGGGGGGGGGAGGAAAAACATTTGCTCCTCAACTGTAAACCGTTGGATCCCATTTAAAACTAAGTAACTAATGTTATATAGAAAATATTACCTCCAAAAGAAGCTGGAAAGCACCATGTACATCGCCTGCTTTTTCTAGTAAATAGGCTGWGGCATAGGTGAAGCTATACCCACGAACAATCTGAAGGAATAAAGAAATACCGGAGTCTAACGTTATAGCTTTTCTCTTTCAAATTCATAACTCATGTAAAAACTGTGTTTCATAGACCATATGTGTTTTTTTTATTAACATCAGGTAAGAGTAGTAACAGTTAATATAAATAATAATTAAACTTGTGCATTACGTTTCTTCAAGCAATTTTTTCTGGGAAACAATTTCCCAGCTCCAAGTCGGATTTCAACCCTTTAATTAATATCCAAGCACAAAAAGTACCTTAATAAATAACGTTTCTCCGTTTTATAAGAATTAATTGTATAAATTCTTTGATTGCACATTACGTCATCGCGACCTCTCGGGGGAGCGTTGGTGCCATTTAACAAAAGATTTCTTATTAGCATCCATTGTTAACGGCAAAATGGCGACCATGCTCTCTTGGGATTGCTTGCAACYCATCAATTGTAGAGAATTAGAATGTATTGTTGTAATAAGAGTGTGTGAAAGACAGAGAGTACACACTTACAGACAGCGTTTCTTCAATGCGGTAGTTATCACTTGCGCGTAGGTAGCTGAAGACTGCTTGGTCTGGTTCAAACTGACACATCAGCTCGATGTACTTCTCGTGCACTTCAACGTCTGGTGTCTGTTCAAGTCGAGAAACTGGCGACCTGATGGAAATGGGAATTGAAATAAAAAATGGGAGAATGGATTGGAAGAGGAGGGAAAAGAAGAAAGGAGAGGAGTGAAGCGCAAAGAAAAGGAAAATAAATAACAATAATAACAACTCAGACCAGACCGATAATTTTCAGGTGGCCAAGAAAATGGATAGAAATAGTAGAAATAGAAATAGGATGGATAGAAAAGGAAAGGGCAGTGTAGTACAGGGCAGGGCAGAGTAGGTTGGGGTAGGCCGCAGAACATACAGAACTGGGCAGGGCAGAGTAGGTTTGGGTAGGCCACAGGGCATACAGAACAGGGTAGGGTAGAGTAGGTTGGGGTAGGTCACAGGGCATACGGGACAGGGCAAGTCAGAGTAAGTTGGGGTAGGTCACAGGGCATACAGAACAGGGCAGGGCAGGGAAAATAGGATGGTGTAGGCCACAGGATATGCAGGCCAAGGTTGTTCAGGAATTAAAAATGAAAAGCTCATTTTGGTTAGAAATTTAAGTATGTTACCTGCTGTCGAATACTCCTTTTAAGAACTCATACTGAACCTTGTGCTGTGCCTACAATACGGTGGGAAACCAAACTAAATAAACTATATTATATTTCACAGYATCAGGATATCAGAAGCATGTTAGAAAATGTAGATAAGAAAATTGCAGCCAAGCTTAAGGAAAGACAACGATCCTTTAAAAATATTAATGCCTATTGCCAAAATTAGTTCATATTGATTTAAGAAGGTCCAGTACTACAATGCCTGCGGTTAACACTGAATGTTTTAAAAATAACCATCTATAGATGAGGCGTCAATATGTTACACTAGTCTTACCTCAAGGCTGCAGACAACGCTTGTAAGAGTATCAGGAAAGTGTGTAAGAACAAGGTTTGCCATTTGCCAGCAGCTGATAGACACAAGCTCCTTGAAAATAAAATGGTATGATAATATGGCATGTTCAAGACATTGAAACTCTAGCGCGATTACCAAAAATATCTAAAATAAAATGTTAAAAATGTCAAAATTGCAATAAACCTCAAATGGATCATAGTAAAATGCTGTAGATTCGATTATAATATTGTTGAGTAGTGAACTGACTAGTATTTCTACCAATATTTTCTTATTACTGCTGAAAGGTATGATCGTTGTATATAATATGGTACATTACATTGATCTCATTCCTACCAATGCAGGTATTAAATAATCCACATGTTTGCACCATACATGAGGTACCATAAGACTAAAGCCTCCAGGGTTGGATCTAGAAGAGGGATGCAGGGGGAGCGCACCCTCCTCACTAGATGAGCTGATATCTACTGCATTATTGGTGTTTGAGTTTGTAAGCAAAGGGTCCGAAAATGAAAATCCTGGAAGGTGCCCCCCTCCCCCCTAGAAAAACCCTGGATCTGCCCCTGGCAGATCGAAGTATGGCCTATTGCTTTGTTTGGTAGTCGATATAAGGTGTTATAAGGTACCCAGACATGTTGACTATTGTACGAATGTAGCCCACTATTACCAGAAGAAAGATACCTCGACAGGGAGAGAGGAACAAATGATAACGTTTAAATTTGCAGAAAATGAAACAATAGATTTGCCTTTTAGAAAAAGCTGTTGCCCCAAAATTCTCCTTATTTTAAGTGTCTAGTCGTTCTAGTGCCTTAGCAATAATTGGGGACACTTTTCACTCACACGTACTACTACTAAATTTTCTATGCACACAACGCTAAACTCACATGATGACGCCTGTTGCGCAGGCATTTTTTTGAAGACTGTTGGCCAGCTGAATCATCCCCCTCCCCTCCCCCCCAAAGAAAACTGAAACAAGACAGCAAAATGTACTTCCAGACTTACCTGAAGGCTATTGAGAGCTGCTTCTTTGACTTCTTCTCTTTCGATGTCCGCATAAATATCGTCAGTCATGACGCTTTTGATGTATCTAAAGGCCTGGTCCTAAAAGCAACAAAAACACCTTTATGAGACAGACCTGTCGAACTAAAGGCGCGATTACACGGAGCAATTTTCTCTGCAACTTGTCTCGCAACAGCGTTGAGACACAATTTGCAAGAGTGTTTACACGGTGCAACGGAGACGCAATCGTTGCGCAATCGAATCGACGCAAAAGTAGAAGCGAATTCTCCTTTTTTCAACGATTGCTGCAACTTGTTTAGCAACATTTTTTTACAAATTGCGTAGTACGCTGCAATGCTCCATCGAGACACGTTGCAAAGAAAATTGCCTTGTGTAATCGCGTCTTAACCCATGTCAGTTTGCATTACAAAACTGGAAATTCTATGAAACGACCGGTCGTTCCATTGTTTTCATTTGACGTTATCAGACAACAAACTTTCCTTGAGCCACAATGGAATGTAAAGGTCAGTTTGGTTACATRTGATCGACCGGTCGGTTCAGACCTTATATTCACCATTTCCATACATTGGTTCACTAATCACATAAAAAGCATTAAATTGAGGCTTCAAGGTGGTTTAAATTGAACCTCGTAGCCTGGATAGAATGCTACGTGTTTGAACAGTGAACCAGGGAGGTGTGAACATGGGTGAACCGATGGATGGAAGTGATAAATCGGTTTACCTTTCTCGAAGAATCTCTGAAGTAACACGATAAAACCTTAGCGAACTGTCTCTTCCTTTCGTACAACATTTCGCAAACACGATAACTGAAGGAAAGAAGCAACACTTTTGGTGAATCATCTAGTTATAAAAAATTATTTTAGGTTGTGATACAAGTACTCTATAGAGTTTCCCTAGCCATGGTATTTTATTCTTGGGGTGCATGTCAAATAATAGCCGCCATGTTGGTTGACGATAACAAAGCATTCCTCCTTTGCTTCTCTTCTTAGATCATCCAACATGGCGGCTGTTTCATTGCTATTTATATCTCGAGGGATTTTGAGCCATGTGGTAACACTACAAGAATTACCATACTTATAACTAAACGACCCACTCCACRCTAGAACGTTTTCCAACAACCGGGATTAAAAATTCTAATGAGTTTGCTAATATGCTAATGATCTACCTACCGTACTGCCAGCTAAATTATACCGAAATAATCTGCGTGAAGAAGTTTTAACCTTAAAATGCTAGTCTTATTGCACTTTCTGTGAACTTGTCTTAATTTCCAGGAATGTAAACGAACTCAGCGTTAAAACGCTTTCCATTCTAAAACAAAACTATTAACGCTATATTTTGGTTTTAAGAGAAGTAAACTTGCTGTTGCTGGTGCTGGCCTTTCTCCGGCTTTTCAGAAGTTTCATATATGTAATACATATGAAACTTCTGAGAAGCCGGAGATAGGCCAGCACCAGCGAGTTTACTTCTCTAAAAACTCACTAAAATTGTTACAAGATTTTTATAGAAGTTTTATTCAACAGCAACGTTTGTAAATTACAAATCTTTTAGTAGAAGTGACGATATACCAGCTCGCTATAACAGTCGAGACTGAAGATTTGATTCCATTTTTTAATAGCTTAGTTATTCTTATCTAGATATTTTTCYACCTTGCTTAAAACGGCATGTACTTTACTCATCGTTTCCAAAGCCTTTTCGCACATTTTCTTATGTGGAGCTTGGGTTTCTGCTGCATTATCAACCTTCCTCTTTTTAGATACCTTGTTCGTACCGGCAATGCAGTCATCTTTTTCATCAAACTCGCTCTCGCATGATGATGACGCAACATACTCTCCCTCTTATTTGTCCTTCACTGCTTGTCTTCTCTGGGAAGGTGTTTTCTTCTCTGCATACTTCATGGAGTCTATTGGTTCAGTCGGGGAAGCCAACATTTTCTTTAAAATGTTCTTCATTCTGGTTATCAGTCGACTTGCCAGTGGGCTCTCCAGATAGAGTGCCACAACATGATGAGGGAGTTGTGCCTCTAGGATTCTTTCTTTGCAGTACTGTAGGATCGGCAGGCCACTCTTTGCTATTACATTCGTTGTAGCATTTAGAAATAAATTCAATTTCCTTTTCACCAACATTAGCACGCTTTGGTAGTGATCCTATCACAATTAAAATTAAAAACCATAAGTTGAAAACGATAATAAAATCAATTTGTCGCAAAAGTCCAGAAATGGGCTTTTTAAAAATGGTTCACTTACCTAACCCACGCGAATTTCCCGGTATTGGAGAATCTTTTTGYGACATCTTGACAAAACGTTTATCAGAAATAATCAAGTAACCTAGCTAAACTCAATTGTCACTCGATGGGCACTGAATGCTCAGAAAATTCCGAAGTGCAAAACTCTAAACTGCCTGGACTAATTACAATAACGGTGTTAGTTGCACGCTTCGATTTTAATTATTCAAAAAATAGAAGTTTGACTGGTAGTTACTGTGAACTTGAGATGCAGATTTAGGATATACGTGTCCTGCTTTTGCAAATACTAGCAATTTTGATACTTCTGTCTGCTTTCCAGCCTCCGTTAGGCATACAAAACGTGCCGTTAAATAGACGTCTTCTTACAGGCTTCCGTGGCAGTGGATTTGATGGCAGGGATGTGTTCTCTCTAATTCAAAGACAGCCATGGTTCTTTTGGAGAAATACAGGTGAAACCCCACAGTCATTTCTGCAGCTAGTAGCAGATGTTTCTCCAGCTCTATTCCGTTTTACAAGGGATGGATTACCACGTCAACGACTAGGACGCTCACAACTCAACATCACGAATCGAGTTCTATTAGCTTTAATGTGGCTACGCAAATATCTGCATGTGGAAAGTCTAGCTCTGTGGTTCGATACAGACCCATCAACTGTTGTGCGAATTATATACAGAGTCATACCAGAGATGTGGAGGTATTTCCAAAATCAAATTCGCTGGTTAAATGTAAATGAATGGGCCAACATCAGGGGAAATTGGCCAGAATTCCCAAACGCAGTGGGCGCTATAGACGCAACCCCGCATGAGATATACCAACCCATAACAGAGCCCCAGAGATCGTTCTATAGTGGGCACCGTCACTACCACTGTTTCAACACCCAACTTATCATTGATAACCTTGGACACTTGAGATATGTTCAAGCCGGGTTTCTTGGTAGTATACACGATGCGACATCTTACAGGCTGATGACCCACATTGGACCAGGACAACCTCTGGAACTACCACAAGGTGCAAAACTTCTAGCGGACAAGGCTTATCCTGATGGYGGACCATTGCTGACGGCCGTAAGAGCAAATCAAATGCATTTGCTGAACCCCAGAGAAAGAAGGCGGRCAAGGCGCTTTAACAAGTGTCTGTCACGACGACGAATCAAGGTGGAGCATGTATTTAAGAAATAAAAGTGTACAAAGCCATATCACAGTTATGGAGACATCCTAGATGGCTTCTTCCAGTATGTGTGGAGCTTGCGTCATTTCTTGCTGAACGTCGAGTACGYTTATTTGAACATTTATAACAAACTAAAAAGGATTTCTGTGTACAGCAAATTTCCATGCTAGCTTAGTCCACTCATTTGCATTTTTTCAGATACAAACGTTGATGTTGAATAAAAAACAAAGTCTTGTAACACTTGTTGAGTTTTTAATAAATTTAGAACGTTGAGTTCGTTTACGTTCCTGGAAATTATGACAAGTTTACAGAAAGTGCAATAAGACTAGCATTTTAAGGTTAAAACTTCTTCACGCAGATTATTTCGGTATAATTTAGCTGGCAGTACGGTAGGTAGATCATTAGCATATTAGCAAACTCATTAGAATTTTTAACCCCGGTTGTTGGAAAACGTTCTACTAACTACCACTACATCAATATTCTATATGCATACAATTCTCATCTTACATGTTGATTTTTGCGTAGGGAGTAAAACCGGAGAAGACGGAGAAAAATCCTTGTGGCAGAACAACAGAACAAATAAACTCTATTCACATGGCGTGTACAGGATTTCAACTCCACGATCCGACCCGTGACTCACAGTGGTGAAAGGCCAATAATCAGGATTCCTAGCTATTCCTTGCAGATTTTACGCGTTTTGTCAGACAAATTTGTCAAAATGATGAAACCGCTTAACATTTTCTGGGATGCACGTAATCGCCTCTAAACGCTGTGCATGGGTTTGATCCCCTGACTTACCATGATCATAGTGCAGTTTTCGTATGACCGTGAAAAGCTCAGTGCCGTGACCGTGATGGTTTCTAAAATTTTGATTGGCTGATTTTTTTTTTCTCGCGCGATGTGATTGATCTGACAGTGCCTTGACCTTGGTGTGACCGTGTCTGCGCTGGTTTTATGCCTTGTTCCGGGTATTTGATTGGATGGAGAGTAAATTTTCGAGCAGTGTGATTGGTATGGCATAACCCTTGCCGTGTCACGACCGTGTTTGTGCCATGAGGTTTTCACAGTCATACGAAAACTGCTCTATTTGAATAGAGTTGTTCATTGGTTGTCTTTGATGGTTTTCACTGTCTTCTCTAGTTTTCCTCCCTTCGCATAAATCCAAAATTCCACTCCAATTCAACCCAGGAACTTATTTTCGCTGCAGAACTGCAGTGTTAACCTCACCAAAAAGGCTTATCTTAATAAAGGTTTTTTCAAGTGAACTTACAATCTCGCATTCTCAGCTAACACAAGAATCCTCTCGTCGTCAAACTGCCTTAGACCACCAGCTACTAACAGCTCTAGTATAGCCTGCGATACGAAGAAAATAGGACACCATTAACAATATGGAGGATCATCTCACGCTTTAACATTATCAGTTTATCAGAAAAAAAGAGTAATTTCGGTCCTGGAATAATCTATGGTTTTTTATAGCGATACCTCAGCGGACTCCTTATTAAGCGGACACCTTTTATCAAACGGACACTCTTCATTAAACGGACAGCTAGTTGCACAGACCCTAAATTTTCATCCAATAATTACTGTAAAACAAACCTCTATCCAGTGGATACGCCTATTAAGTGGGCACCCACCAGGCAAGGCCCTGAAGGTGTCGTTTAATACAGGTACCGATGTCCTGGTTTTTTAGTCAAGTAGCTAAGAGGTCACTCACCTGTTGTCGCTCTTCGTGTCTGGCGTCATCATCAGGGTTTGCTAGATACTCCAACACCTTAAAATGAAAAATCACGATCAGAAAAGGTTAGTCAATACTGAAAAGGAACGAATAATTCATTTACTTCAAATTTCATCAAATCTTAAACAAACTCTGAGCTGATCAAAGTCAGGGCACGGATACGGATCTAAAATGGAGAAAACACGACCCTCAAGCAAGGGCGGATCTAGAGGGGGGCAACGGGGCCTAAAGCTCCCCTTCAGCAGAAAARAAAMAAAAAAACTGAAGAATTAGATGTTTTTTTATTGTTTTCCGTTGTGTTGACGTAAGAAAATCAATTAGCCCCCCTAAACTCCCTAAAATTTTGGCTGAATCCGCCCTTGCCAAGCTAAAGAGGTTTACTGTGTAACCTTCAGTGGGCATAGGTTCTAATGTCTTCAATAAATAAGGAATAAAATATATTAGTCAAACTCGACTAGCGGTCTAATATCAATATTAATGCTGCGTTCTGATTGGATGAGCTACTACTAGGCTATAAGTTATATCCTACTAGTAGCGAAAAGTCCAGGCTCTGAAAACCAAAACATTAAATTTAACTTTAATTCTAAACTTGATTGCATCTATATATTTGTTTGACTAGTTGGATTTGACTAARRCAATATTTTTATTAGTCCTCTCACCCTCATGGCCTATGAGTCAATAGCCCATTTGGCCTTCGACCTAATGGTTTTGCGATTATTATCTACATCAAAGGCTATTTAGCAATTAGTCCTCAAGCACGAATGGTCTATGAATCAATAGCGCATGTGGTCGAAGTTAAATTCATTTTTTTGCTTTCAAAGCCGGCACTTTTCGCTACTAGTAGGCTATAACTTATACCCTAGTAGTAGCTCTTTCAATCAGAATGCAGCAATACTGATAGGCCACTAGTTGGATTTGACTAAAACCACTCATTACCTGTTCAAACAACACCTTGTTAACATGGATGGTGTTCTCGTGTTTGGCCATCTGACGAGCCAAGAATGTAAACAGACTTCCTACTTGGCTGGGCTGATAAAAGAAATGTGAAAAAAAGTTAGGACGTGCCACTTGGCTGGGCTGATAAAAGAAATGTGAAAAAAAGTTAGGACGTGCCATGTTACTGTGCCATGTGGAAAGGACCACCATCTTAGATATATAATGACGGGCCATGGGCCTTTTCCGGGTTCGATGAACAGGATGCATTGTGGTCTAGATTCGGTACAAAAAATACCATATAAGGCATGATGAACAAAAGATGGTTGTACCGAAGCTAGACCACAACGCAACTATGTTCGCCATCTCAGTAAAGATCTATAGTAGATACGAATGAGCCAGTAACCCCTCCCCTCCCTTCCTTCCTCCCTCCCTCCCTACGGAATGATTTTACTTCCATCCTGTATAATTTTGAGTGATAAAATGTACGTCATGGTGGAAGGTGAAAATCATTCTTAATGACAAAAGTAAGGCACAACGTTACAGAATAGGCTCTAAAAGAATGTGATCTTTGCGAGGGGGAAAAACAGATAACCACCAAGCTCACGAGAGAACCAACAAACATTACTCAACTYATATATGACAGCCAGTGGAAGCATTTGAGTATTGAGCCCATGAGAACAGTGGTGAAAGGCTATATAGTATATATTAGTTATTCTTCGCTTGCACGTTAAGTCATCGCGGCCATGTTGGTACCATTTAACAAAAGATTTCTAATTAGCGTCCATTGTTAACATCACCAAGATGGCCGCCATGTTTTTGTCTTTTTACTCTCTTGGGTACAACCCATCAATTGTGCTACTTACAGAAAATCCAGTATCTTGTACCATAATCTGTAGTAATATATTGACCACATATTGCCGTCCAGATGTATTGTCTTCTCCTCTGTACAACAGTACAATGATAAAAAAAACATAAGTAAAAACCAACCACCATTTTCTTCCCACCTACCCTCCATCGTAAAATCACTGTCGGGTAGATTCAAAATATAAAACATAGAAGCTGAGAGCGAAAGGAAATGCCAGCCACAATGGCCGATTTGATCAAGTGACCTCTTAGTGCAAGTCGCCTATTAACCTCTGATGTGTTCATTTGAGATACAATCGATATAAAACGTGTTAAAAGCCTCCATGTTTTTTTTAGTACAAGTTAATTGTATCATTAGATACATCTAATAACGTACTTCCCATGTACCATTTCGGTCTCAGTTTTACTCAGTTTTTACTGTGTTCTAATTTTTCGATTCCGACAATGATATTGCAATTGACTTTATACAGAAATCACCCTCTCTAGTTAATAACGAGGTTCATCTATCTACCTCCCCCCCCCACCCCCCAAAAGTTAGAACATGGCGAAAGAACAATGACAACCCCTTTAGCACTTTAATCTACTTCCTCCAAGATGGCGGTTATGATCAGTAGAGCGTGTTAGAACTGTTACTAAACGTTTTCAAATCCACTTCGTCACTCACCGGAAATCATTGTCGAATTCTTTCTCCTCGAATGCCTAAAAAGAAAATGAATGGTCAAGGTGTTACTAAAAACGATTATTTAGTTGTCTTCAGTTGATAGCTGGCTACTAATATGGCTAAGGTCAAGCGTCAAATGTGCGTTGGGAACAATTAATAATAGGGCAGTCTTCTTCTTTGTCATTAGGTTCGGCTCATATAAAGTTCGGCGTTTGACCTTTATAGTCTAAGCTTTTTTTCATTTTGGCCGTGTCTCTCACTTCTGGATTCGAGCGAGAAGTAACAACCGCGTTTATTTATCAATTGACACGGTTTTCTTTGTTATTCACAAGGCTTTATTTTTGTTATAACCCTTATTATAAATGCGAGGAAAATACTTAATTACCTCGAACGTCGGCAGAAAGCTTATACATCCCTTAGGACTGCGGCTCTTGGGATGTATATGGCTTATTGCCTCAGCTCTCGGTAATAACTCTTTGGCTCAGGTCAAACGTCGAACTTCACGAGCCGAACCTAATGACATCAAACTGAGAAGACCGCCTTGTTATCCACTGTTTCAATTAGGTTCGGCTCATGTAAAGTTCGACGTTTGACCTGAGCCTTGCTTCCAAACCCCTTCCTTCRAAATGCAATCCTGACTTCCTGGATCCCAGTTGCATAAAATTCTCTTAAGATAAGAACACCCTTAAGTATTATCTTAGTACAATGGTTCATTGTTTTAGAATGGACCAAATCCACTTGGGTGTAATGTTGTGCCCATTTTAGACCACGTCACTCTCTTGAGTATAAGATTCTTTGTTTGAGTTGCATGTGTCTTCTCAAGCGCAACCGTTAAACAAAGAAATGATACTCTAGGGGATGACATGTGGTCTGAAATGGGAAAACAGTGGATTAGGTCTGTACTTAGGGCTGCTCCTAATTTAGGAGAGCTTTATGCCATAGTGCTTATAGTGCGACGCGCCTAACCGTGGCCCCCCAACTTATTTTTTTATCAATGCCGTAGAATCCTTTCCCGCCAAGTGTTTTCATTCATTTAGAAGACTTTTTGAAAAAAGAGTCCAGTGTTGGCCAACAAAGGGACCAAAATAGGTATCACCTAGGCAAATTCCTAGCCATTTATTTAAGTTTTTGTTGCAAAAAGTAAGAAATAACTTTGAAGTCACAATTCGCGATTTCACGTGCAAATGCAAAAATTCTAGCCGTCTGGTTGGCTAACTAGTAAAAAATAAGTTAGGTGGCCACGTTTAGGCGCGATGCACTGTAAGGTTTCTATCAATGTTACGGTTGTAATATTAAAGTGATAAAAGGTATTTTCCCTTACAATGGACAGAACGTTCAAAAACTCTTGCGTATCAAACTCTAGTAGTATCCTCAGATATGGATAAGAACGCTCAGCTGAAATAAAGGATTCAAAAAACAATATAACATGCTTTCAGTTCGACCCTGTTGAGCTGCACCACTGCTGTACTTTGCGGTGGCGATAAGTGATGACAAGTTTTTTTWATTATTATTATAAAATAAGTAAGTAACGAATATAGCGATCATGGATCAATACAACCGCCTCCCAGTTGGATAAGTTGGTCGAGCATCGGTCTGTTGTGCCAGAGTTCATTGGCTCAGTAGCCCCTAGAACACTATACATGTGTTCCAGTAAAAACCTGTGGAATGGACCCTTCTCAAAAGTATCGTGGATGCAAAGCTAAAATGAAAATACAAATGAAATCACACTTTTCTCGGTGGAATTCGTAGCACTTCCTTTGTATTTGCATTTTAGCTTCGTACTCAAGACAATCTTCAGAAGGCTAATTTTCCAAGTGTTTTTACTGTTGAAGTCGTGCATTCATTACTCTAACATTTGTAGGTGTGAATATTCTGATACTGAAATGTTGCTAACACGCAATAAATGAGTCTGTAATCAAAAAACACAGCAGTATTTCGTATACAGATTGTGAATTCCTATAAACGTTTTCTGTAGACAAACGACTTACTTTCAAACGCATCCCTTGTGTGAACTGCTGTTATACAGTTAAAGACCTGTTATACAGTTAAAGAGTTTGAATATTGCATTCAATCAACACTCTGCCCAGAGGCAAAAGAGACGACAGCTAGCGGAAGAATAGCGGGAAGAGAAGAAGGGGAAAAGCAAGACACGAAGCAAGCAAGAAAGTCTTACAAGCTTAATTTAAAAAATAACACGTCTCAGTAACGTTAAGTGGAAACGTAATGTCTAATTAGCCATTCCGAGGTTGAGGGGGAAAAAATGTCGATTTAGCACTGCAGTGCATTTTGGGGACGAAATAGCCGCCATCTTGGAAAGATGTCCCTAAAACAGCCCCACAATGCACTGCAATGCCAACTCGACCCAGTTTTCCCTCGACCTCGGAATTGCTACTACAGCACATACACGGTACGACTTTCGAGACGTGATATTAAAATACCCCTTCCATTTTCGTGCGAATTGCCCAGGCAATCACAGCGCGTAGTCACGACTACGGATACGGTATGATACGGTACGCCTATGCACAGTACGACCGCGAATTTGCAGTACAGCAGTTTTCGTATGAGTGGGAAAAGATACGGCAAATTCATAGCCATACTGTAGCTCTACCGTTACTTACTGTAGCCGTAACTACATGTTGTGAATGAATGAACTAGTGTAAGACAATGGGAAGCAATTTCAATTTTACGGCCAATAGTACCGGGTATGCTTCCGCTTAAACGAGAACAACTCTATCGCCGGCTTTCCCAATCCAAAGGATCCCCGAACAATAGAAAAGAATTACCTGTGTTTTGACAAGCGTGACAATATCTTCAGGAATCTCGCCTAATGGATATGATCTCCCCGCTAAGCTACAGCTTATGTACACCAACATCTTGTACCCTAACGCTTGATCCAGTTCTGACGGACAACGAATGCAGCAAATTACTCAGTGCTTTATGTTTGTAAAAAATGTATGATGAATCTGGGATGGAATAAGTACCTGATAATTGTTTTCCCGAGTTAAGAGCACTGCGAAGAACACCAAGCAGCTCCTGTTTGGGGTGTGAGAAGACATTAAATATAAACATTGAAGGRACGACTTCTTTGTAGAGAAACGGGGGAAAAGAGTGATAGGAAGTAACAGAAAGGATGATAGAAAGAAAGAAAGAAGGGATAGGAAGGAAGGAAGGAAGGA